>CAJVPU010002654.1:0-10254 GCA_910591775.1 Dentiscutata heterogama | reverse complement strand
AACTATAGAGATCGACACGGATCAGCCCGATGTTTATTCTTGGCTTCGGACAATAACGGTATCCGTTTTCCTAGTTTTTAAAACATTGTTTTAAATTACGTAAACATGTGTATACAGTATGCAAATACTTTTTATATAATATATAATTAATTCTAAATACGGTATATTATAAACATAAGTAATTTTGCTAAAATCATATCGATATAATTTTATAGTTCCGAAGGGGGTGGGGAGATTATCATGATTACTGTAACTGTATAACATCATTTACTGTATAACTTGCATTATGCACTTTGAAGAAAGTTATCTAAATATTAATTCTTTGATAGTAACTTTTTTAGTAAGAAAACACAATAAAATTCTAAAAATATTATTATTCTAACGTATATTTATTGTATTTTTTTATCAAGGTATTTTTGGGATTGATAAAGTTTAATTGTCAAATATCATTATCGTTCTACAATAAAGTTTAAAAAAAAGAACGCATACAGTATCGATATCATCGATATAAAAAAATTTTATCTAAAAACTTTCAATACTTTTTAAATGAGTCTCAGAGGCAAGCTTTATTATAAAAGGAAAAAAAATACGCTAATGTATCCGTAAAAATCATTTTTATATATAAACTTTAACCTTGTTATTATTAGTTTTTTTTTCTTTTGCATGAGTATAAAAAAAAAAATTTTTTTTTATGCACATGAATATATATATAAATTTATAGAAAATTTAAAGTAGGTGCATGATCTTGATACCTGCCGTTTATTTACGTACGTACGTACGTACTGTACGTAAGTACGTATCAGGTATCAGATAAGTAAATACGTACGTACGTAAGTACATTTAGCGTTAATTTTTTTTTTCTTGCATTTCAAAAGAAGTAAAAATCATATATAAATTTATTTTTTTTTTAAAAACTAATTAATTTTTTTTTTTTTTTGATACGTATTGTATTATCAAATTTGCCAACAACCAACTTACCAAATTCGATTCAAACCTATTATTTTTTAATACAATATGGCAAATAAAAATGTCACGAAAAAAAATAACATTTTTTTTTCTCTTATAGGTTTCAAAAAAATTTTGATATATGCGATATGAACAAACGAATAATTCAATAATTTAATGAAATTAACCAAAAAAATGAAAAGTGACTAACCAAATAAGGAATGTCATACGGATATTTCGTTGGCGAAATATCTAAAAAATCTAAAATATCTAAAAGATGCCAAAAATCTTTTAAAAAAAAAAGAGATTAAACGTTAACGAAACCGGACCACAGTCAAAAATGAATAAAAAAATATATAATATATATAAATACAGTATATTCAATATTTAAATAGTATTTAAATAGTATTTAAATAGAAAAGATGAAAAAATCTTTACGAGGAAATTGATAGCGTTTTTAACAATAATTTAAGGAAATTGAAAGATATGGGTGCATTGTGGTAATCATTTTTTTTAATATTATTGACATTACAAAAGTAGATTAGGCAAAAACCGAGAGTTTCATGGTATCTTGTCGATAGTAAATAAATTTAAGGTTTAGTAATTAAATATGATCCGCCATTTGCACAAAACGCCCTTGATTGTTTCATATGCTTAAATTCATGTGACGAATAGAGAATCTTTTTATGGTTTGATCCTTCTTTTTCCTAAACCAAAAAAAAACTGAATGATTATATAAAAAAGTGGTTGAACGGCGGTGCGTGAGACTTTGGTGAGATTTAAACAACAAATTTTTTTAGAATCTAAATTCCAATTTCGAAAATAACGAAATTAGAAAACATGTGTTATTTTTACTACTCTATAAGGAATAATGGTTTAAAAAAAGTAGAAAGAAAATCAAAAGAAATTGTAATTTATTGAAGTACAAAAAGTAGTGAAATAATGAAAATTAAGTAAATTAAGTAATATATATTCTTTTATTAAAAGTTCCGAATAAGTAAGAATCATTTCAAAACTAACAAATAACAATCAAGTCATATGAACGATTTGAAGTGTAACAAAACCAGGAATTATGGATGACGTTAGGTAAAAAAAACAGGTACTTAACAAGCCTGGCGTAAAATTTTTTTGTTTGTGAGACGTACGCCCAGACTCTTATTCGCGTCACTGTTTATGCACTCTAAAAATGGTTCTCCAAAATTAATCCCAATATATCATAAATCAACACATACGTGTAACAAACTTTTTTTTATGCAATTATGCTTTAGTATTTATTTTATTTTATGTTATTTATGTGAAATGCTTTCATTTATTTTTATTGGCCTTTGCTTTTGTGCCAATTAGTTCCCATTTGTGATTTAGTAAATTTCGTAATCTTGTTACATTTTAATTGAAGTACGTAAGTACTGTACGTACGTACATATCTGCAAAAACTGTTGTGATATCATTAAAAGGATCAAATGCGGATCAGGTAGAAGAAATCCCCTTGACATACTTACGTAGGTTTGAAAATTTTACTTATTAGAAAATGTGCACACAATATGCGCACATTTATTGATTGAATGATTGTGTAAGATTTTTTAGATAACAAAGTCAAAAAATATCATTAATAAAGTAATAAATAACTACAGTAATTACATTAATAATACCGGTAATTTCTTTTTACACAATTTGGTAAAATTAATTATTTCTTTTAAGTAGGACACTTATTATCCTCTCTTGTTTAATTCGTGTAAATTCGAGCATTTTGATTTTTTTTTTTAATATTTAAACGAAAACCGAGAACTTGGATAATTACCTTAATTTATAATTCATTCATTTGGAACTACCTTTTATGGTCACGAAATTAATCACAATCTTAATCACGACCTTAATCACGACCTTAATCACGACCCTAATTACGACCTTAATTACGACCTTAATCACGAGCTTAATCACGAGCGTTTGACGTCACAATGTATTCGTCACTCGCGACCGAGTCATGAGTGTCACGTACGTACGTACATACCAGATACGTACGTATAGTAAGTACGTACGTACTTGAATGAACATACGTATTGTACGTAAAACTGTATGTACGTATGTACATACATATCAGATACCTTATATATATTAATATGTATTTATATATATGCATGTATGTCTACTTCTGTACAATTATAATACATGTTTTAAAAAACCGGAATATACAGATGAATTCAAGAGTGTCATGATTCGGAATCAAAGCCTCACAGTTTTTTAAATTTTCCAAGCCTCATCATTTTCATCCTTTCATACTTGACCCAGATTTAAGAATAAACGAGAATTTCATTTAAAATATAATAATACTGTATACAACTTGACTTTATATAATTTTATTATAAATATCTGATGATTTACAGTATCAGTAGTATCAGTATCTGGTATTCTGGTATATATTATAAAAATAAAATAAAATTTTCACGTAAGAAAAAAAAAACATGATTGATTTGATTGATTTTTAATTGATTCAAACAGTGATAGAAAAAACTATAATCGCGTCACTTTCCCATTTTACCATTTCATTATTACCTGTCGAAAAACCTGTCAATTAAAATTCCGATATATTTGATATTTAGAAATATTAGGTAATAATATCTCTCCCCTGTAATTGATCATCGATCACGAGGAAAGGGGAAATGGTTGATTATGATCATCGATATCGTCATCATAATTCATCATATTCATTATAATTTAATCTTAATTCATTTTCATTGTAATTCCCGTATTTAACTTCTTAACCGTTTGACACTGTTTTTTTTTTTAACCCCCCCAAAAAAAGATTTTTTTTTATAAATTTTTACGAGAGTGAATAAATTTATCCGAATGACTGGTTCGTTATGGGGGCACGCAAACATCAATAACGATTAGATCGATCGATCGTCATAATCATCATATTTCATCATACTGTAATCATAATGTAATCATCATAAGCATTATATTGTTAAAAAACGTTTTTTTTTTCCTTTATAGGGTTTAAAAAACGGTTAATAATAAATTTTAACAAATTATAGATTAAATCGAAGTTACACGCGAGAATTTGAATTTGAATTTTTGATTCTTCATCATATTTACAGTATCTATAACTGATAACGAAATTGAATCGATTTTTTTTTTTTGATCCACAAAAAAAAAAAAAAAAAAAAAAACTCAATGTTCACACGCGTTTTTTTTTTCTTTTAAATTACAGATTAAAAGCCAGAAAAAATTTATATATATTACATACTATAACAGGAAATTTAACAATGCTCTTATCCAAAAGGGGTTTAAATGTGTATATGTATATAAAAAACTAAAATTAAAAATGTTGATTTGTATAAAATGAAATTAGAAATAAAATAAAATAAAAAAAAGAGAATTAGGATAAGAGCGAGTGGTATAAAAAAAAAAAAAAAAGGATACAGAGAAAAAAAAATAATTTTCTTTCAAAAAAATTTGACCATAGGGTGTTTGATTTTATAACTATTAGCTAGCGAAATGTTTTAAATGCTTATGGGTTTTGTTGTTTGCTGCTTGTAGCGTATGATTTTTTTTTTGAAATTATATATATGCTAGCTAAAAAACATATTGTTGATTATATGTATGTATATATATATGATTTTTAAATATACACACATATATGTATATTTAATACGAAACATGGAAAATGTGCACAGACATTGTGCGAAAAAAAAATTGACATAAAATTGAAGTAGAAAAAAAAAAAACCAAAAATCACCTACGATTATACCAAATCTTTCGTTCACATGTTGCCTTATTTACATACGACAATCATACTACTAGTGCACGATAAGATATTTTATGATTTTTTTTTGTCACGAGAATATATATATTATATAAAACAAGAGAAAAAACTATATATATAAAAGTTATCAAAAAAAAAAAAGATATAAAAATAAAAAAAAACAAAATTTGTCATAACAAAATCTACCATGAGATATAAAATCCCAATCTGCAATTATAGTACCGTTGAACATTTACAACAACGCTTTAGATCGGGAGAATCTCCATTCTTTGGTTTTTTGAACATTGCATTATATTCAGACTTGAGCGGAATATACCGACATTCTGAATTCGTACAAACACATTTTGTCTTCTTATATCTGTGTATTGTATGTTGTGTATGTAATAAATATATAAATATATAATTATGTGATTAGTATTAACGTATAATTATAATTAGTATAATTAACATATTATAATTTAAAACATAATTTAAAACATGTTATAATTTACTAATGTTAAAATTAACACAATTTAAATTAATAAAAATTTACAATACCTTAATCCGCAGCTATTACACAAGAAAAGATCTGGACGCCAGCCAGGTCTCCAACATGGTGTACTGCGAGTTCTACAACTTGCACAAACTTTAGTTTTATTACCAGTTTCTCTACGATGCGTCATATGTAAAGTTGACGAAGAACCCGGATAACATTTAGAAGGTGAATGATCACCTTTACGTTTCTTTGTTGGAGGAGCAAAATCAGGATCATCTTCATCATCACCAAAATTATCCGAATTAAGATCATAATCACTTAATTCAGATGTAGGAATAGATGATAAAGAAGAAACAGACATTGATGCACGACGTTGATTAGAATTTCGATAATAAGGTAAAGAACCATTATGTGAAGAAGATCTAATTGATTGTTTTTCACCACCATTTGTGGAAATTTGATTTGATCTAGACAATTGTGAAGTTGAAAAATTTTGTAAAAATTTTTGATTATTGTTGATTGCTGCGGTACGACGTGACGAATTAGTCACGAGATCATCAACATTTTTAATTGATCCATTATTATCAGGTGAATCAATAATATGATCTAATCCAGTTAATTTTAATAATTCTAATTCTTGACTTTCTCTTTTATTTTTTGCTCTAGTAACAGGTCTAGATCTCATTTTAGATCTTCTAGCTTGAGAAATAGATTTAATAATATCAGGTAATAAAAGTGGACGGTGAATGATAAAAGCTGAAGGACCAGATAATTTATCATGAAGAGACATTGAAGGAATTGAATCTTTTGTAACACCATTAATTTGATCACCATTATTCATAACATCATCATCATCCGTATTACTTTGTTGTTGTTGTTGTTGTTGTTGTGATGAATGAGAGTCAGTGATATTATTTGAATTAATTGTATTATTTGAATTTGTATTGATATTGGTTTTGGTTTTGGTTTTGGTAGTATTGTTTGTACTTATATTTGTTGAAGGGAATAAAACTGGGAAACAAAAAACCATACCAGGATCACTTTCTACATCATCACGATTAGGAGATCTAAGAGGTATACCTTTACGTTTTCTTTTAGTAGAAGTAGTAGTAGTTGTTGTTGTTGCTGTTGTTGTTGTCGTTGTCATTGTTGTTGATAAAATCGAACTAGCGGTAGAATCAACAGACTTTGTTGTAACATCATTAATAGTTGAAGAAGAATCAGCACAAGGAGAAGAAGATCTCACAGAAGTAGCACAGGATGATAAAGGATGAGAATCAGGAATTTTAATTTGATGAGCAGCAGCGACTTGAGGAATGAAAGCCGGAAGAAAAGAATTATGTATAAGATATCTAGAACCGGATTGAATTACAGGATCAGGACTCGTTGGAGAAGATGGTTCATCGGAACCATCAGTATTATCATGTACAGAAGGAGGAGCGGTTAAAACATGACTTGAAGAATCCTTTTCGACATCCCTTTCCGATACCAAAAGATTATCAATAAAGAAATGATCTTTTCCATCAGATGATTCGGAGGCAGGAGGAGTCGGTATTCCAAAATCAGAAGACATAATAATTATAATTTCTATAATTTCACGTGAACTATAGTAGATATAAACTATATATATATATATAATATAATATATAATATAATATATATATATGTATATATATATAAAGAAAGAATACAGATCAACGATCAGTAAATTTGGCGGAGATATAATCAGATCATACGTAATTTTGATAAAGTAACAAGGCGAATAAACACGCAATGGACCATATAAAATCGGAAACAGACGGATCGGACAGATCGAATTCGTAAATCAGAACTAGCCGAGGCGTAGGAAGAAATAACGAAATAAATCGAAGAGATCGAAGAAAATCAAAGTTGATAGCATTCATCGGGATCACGATTGATTGGAATTAAAATTTTTTTTTTTTTTAATTGATGTTACGATAAAAAGGAAACTTCTAAATAGTTAGTTTTTTTTTTTTCTTTCTGAATAACAATAATAATAATGATAATAATAATAACGGGCTAAAAAATATTTAATCAAATCGGATCAAGTAATTTTTTCGAGCACGATGAGATGCATAAATAATTGCGACGATCTATTAAACTAGTAAAATGGTTTTTTTTTTAACGCATTATTAAAATGGGCAAAAAAACCAAATAATAAAAAGTTATTTTTAAAATATTCGAAATATTCAAATATTTGAAATATTCGAAAATTTCGAAAATTTAAAAGTTTTTAAAAAGAAATAATGAAAAGAAATAAAGGGGAAATGAAAAAGAAGAGTTTTCAAAACAAACGATCGGACCAGTAAAGATTCACATTTCAAACAGACAAGACGAAACAAACAATATTTTTTTTTTGTTTCTCGGAGACGAAAAGATTATTTTAAAGAAAAAATGGATAATTTGTTTACCTGAGGAGGGCAAACTTGAATTGCGGTGAGAGGAGTCGAACCGAGTTTGATAATAAGCGAATATCGAATATCGAATATCAAATATCAAATATCAAATATCAAATATCAAATATCAAATATCGACGAAAAAAGAAACAGTCTAAAAAAAGAGTTGATAAAAGTCGATATAAAAGATGTCTAGATATAAATAGGAAAGATTCTAAATCCACAAGTGAAAAAGATAGAGGGGTGGGAATATAAAAAAAAAATTCGAGTCGTGAGTTAACCAGTAACGAATATATATATTCTAACAGCTTTGGATTTTCTAGTCTATTCGATAAGTTTTTTTTTTTTTTATTTATTTTATGTATTTATATTAATTTTTTTTTTATTTTAAAAAAAAAAATGAATCTACGAGAGAGAAAGGATAAAAAAAAAAAAAAACGATTTTTTTTTTTTGATTTATTGAGTGGGAGGAAATTTAGGTATCTTGTCGTGAACGGCAGTTATATATGTAGTGTATCAGAGCAATATCTACTTTTTAAAAAAGTTAAGATTATTATATAAATATGCAAAGAAAACAGTGTGTGATGATATAGATATAAATAGTGTTAATTTCATGTTACACAGTATATTTAGTTTCTACAGTTCTAAGGATAAGCATGAGTTGGAGTAAACTAACAAAGTAAAAAAAAAATTTATATATTGACGTACACCAAAATTATAGTAAAATTATAGTGAAGTAGTGAAAATAGTGAAATAATAGTGAAATGATGAAGGGTGAAGTAAAATAAAAAAAAAAAACCAGTTGAAGAAGCGTACGATTCAAACACATCTTGAAGAATGTGTGAATGATTTTTTGTGCAAAATATCACAAAATCGAATTACAGGTTGACGAAGCACTAAGGCAACACAAATAAAATCCGTATATTTTACATTATGCTCTCTTTAATTCTCTTTTTATTGTATTTATACATATTAGGTGGTCTCAATAATAATAATTAAAATTCGATGATTTAATAATTAACTTGATCAATTATTATCGTTATTTTATCGTTATTTTTTTTTTCTTCTTTCCACTTTACTATCTTTTCTTGATCGTCTCACATCTTTCTCCTTTTCGTACTTTTAAGAAAAAAAAAAAGATTCGCTATTTCGGTAAAAATCGATGAGACGTTTACGGTTAATTAGGATGGGCGGTTGGTTCATGTCAATCAACGAGCGACTATTAAGAGAAATTAATAATATTAGCGCATACTTTTGATGCATCTTTTGTAATTGAAGCAACCAATATCAGATACGAATGTGTGTTAAGTATATCACTTATACATAATTCTAAAGTATATCAGACGCATGATTTTGGTAAGGATATGCGAAACACTTTATCGTTTCGTGTTACAATTTTATTATTTTTGCCCACATTTTTTTTTTCTTTTGCTTGTTACTTGCGTAATAAAATATATATATAAAAAAAAAGGTATTTCATTATATATAATATATATATATATATATATATATATATATATATATATATTGATATATAACTTTATATTTTTTTTTTCTTTTTTTAAAAAAAAAAAAATTTTTTTTTTCTCATGTATTTTTCTTGCACGCGATCTGTTCTTAATTTTTTAGGTCCAAATATAGGGATGTATTAAAATCAAAGCAATTTTGTTAATGATGTTTCTTTTTTCAAAGTAAATGATCACCGAAATGAATTCCGAATCGGAGATCCCGAAATAAAATTAGCAAACCAGAAAATTCGATAAAGATAACGGAACACAATTGATGATCGAAGATTTAATCGTGTAAAGTTTAAGGGTTCGTTCGTCGTTCATCTAGGCGACAGATACAACATATGATGCATCTGCATTGCCGCCGGAGGGGTAGCTCAAAGAATTATAAATGAATTATAAAGTAAAATTATAAATTCGTTTTATTTTTAATAAAAAAAAATACGAACGAGAGGAATATCCATCCATCATAGGTGACACATCGCACGACCTTATAAATAATAAATAATAAGTTATATAATACAATATTTCGTAGTACCGCCTCTCTATATACTAGTAATATCAGAATATAGAGAATATATAAAGAATATAAAATACAGAGAATATAAAATGTCCGATATTCAATCACTCACTACGTATACTTACTGTATTTCACTATATTCACATTCACTCAACTTTATATTCTCACTATTCATTATATATATTCGCACTATTCACACATTATATTCATCACTTTATTTATTCTTTTATTTACAATATTAGGAATATTAGGGGACGTTTAAATGTCTGTGAGCATATTCAGGTACGTACGTACCCACTTATGTACATATGTTAATTTGTTTGTGCGTACTTTATCTTTGTTGAAATAAAATCCACAATACATCAAATACATATACGATATGATAATGATACATAACGTACATAATCGTACGTTACGAGATTGAGAAAATTTAGTTAAACAGGTTTCCAGGTATCACAAATTTCTTGGTTCAATTTTTTTTAATAGAAAATCGTCATAAATCATCATTATAAGATGTCGTGATTTTTAAAACATTAAAAAAATAAGGTGATCTTTAAGGGGGGACTTTTTCTTCTAACAACTACTAACTACTAACAACTAACAACTACTAACTAACTAATAACAAC
>CAJVPU010002653.1:0-10254 GCA_910591775.1 Dentiscutata heterogama | reverse complement strand
ACATAATTATATCGTAACACATGAAAAAAATAACAGAAAGAAATTTTTTCATGATCATATGAGTTTGCCGGATAACTCGAGTTATTTTTGCAGCACAATCATAATAGGCTGCCGGATAAAAAGTAGTATTTACGGACTCACAGGACTCAAAAAACATTATACAGATCGTCGATCTAACTAAATCGAAAAGAAAAAAATTCATACTGAAGTAAACGATCTTATTGCAGTAAAGCTTTCTCTTTATTGTTGCACTTATTATTAATATTTATAAATCTAATGAGAACATGCGCATAATTTAAGACTTTTATTATTAAAATGAATAGTTGCAATAACTTTTCTTTAAATTAAAATTTAACACTAATCATTATCATCTTTTTGCATAACTGAACATAACAATAATAATAAGTAATAGTGTATTTTATTTGCCTTCTAAGTTTGTCAAGATTCTTTTCGGATTTTTTGTGCTGTAAATATTAACATTCATTTAAAGAATAAAAGGCTTTTAGGATGATTTTTATTAGTGTTAATGATATATTACATTAGATAATTGCGCGACATCATTGCGCATATCTAGGAACGAAAAATCTAAACAAAGGTCAGAACCAAGACATTTGATATTATAAATTTGCGCATGATTATGTGGTAGAATGTGACTTTGTTTTAATTTAGAATTAGACAATTAGACATATAGTTGAGTTTGTTTGTATTAGAATTAATATGTAATTGTGATTTGTATTATGATTATTATGATCTATTGTAAAAATTTTGTTACAAAACTTGCTATTGTGGTGACACAGTAGTATATAATTAGTTAGTTTGTATTAGACTTTTGCTGTTCAGATTATTTGATAATTGTAATATCTCTTAGCAATTGTAGTTATATCAGTTTATTAACCAATAAAATTAGTATATACATTAATACTTTTCATTAGTTATATGAAACATAATTAAAATATTAAGACTAATACATTAATAAGCAAATTATGACATTATAATTCAAATAATTAATAATTGTTTAATCACAAAATTGGAATATATTGTAACTACTATAGGATACTTGTGTTATAAAGTTTAATAATCTATATATTTTATTTTTTTACCATCTAATTCTGAATTCATCCGTTTAAACGTTTTTGATTGGTTACCTGTGGTTGGTATGTGGATTACGTACGTATATGCACAGTTGTTAGTGCCTTAATGTTCGTGGTTGTGTTATGATTCGCAATCATGTGATTACTGTTTAAGCTGCGTTCTTATACAGGTGCCTAAATTGCCCATCTTAATAAAAATGTAATTACGGCATTTAGGCTGCCGAAATTAATTTTATATAGTGTCGAAATTAATTTTCATATTTGTCGAAATTATTGCCGAAATTTTTTGAACTCTTTTCATCAAAATACATCATATAATATAGTTATTTCGAAGGAGTTCATATAAAAAATTTTGCAATGCCGAAAAGTTTGCCGAAAATACGATTTTTCAAAAATAATTTAGACACCCATGTATATGCGTCCTTATTACGTACTACATTCTTGACCATAATTTGTATGAATATATTCTCGACTATTGCAAATTTTGACATTCTTGACTATCCACATTGTCAAATCTGTAATTATTCGATATTCTCGATCATGTAATTTAATTCAGGATTGGTCCATTTATGAATTATTTATGATGTCATATGATGTATATACAGTTAGCATCCGTTTACAATATCCACGGTTTTCTGTATGAATGTTCGACTTGTTAAAAAAATTATAGTTCGAATATTATTATAACTTTCACGTGATTGTAAAATCTGTAATTATTGTGACATTCAACCGACTTCATGATTAATATCGTAACATATCGTCATATATTTATAACTGCTGAATTAATAATAATCAATATTTACGGTAAATAATTTTGTAATTCAATCGTTTATCTATATATGGTATCACAATGCAAAAACCTAAAATTGTTGATTTTAAAAAATTTCGGGTTTGAAAAAAACGGTTAAAAAATATATTGCCAGTTTCTAAAAGTGAAATTTTTTAAAATCAAGAATCCCAAGTTTTTATTTTGTAGCCCTCATTTTTAAAAATTGACATCCGCCAACAGAACTAACTCAACCTCAACTATATACCATGTGCCACTGGAATATCGAGAGTGTTTTGTAACAGGCTTTTTTACATTAGCATAATAATTCTACAACCTTAATTGCATGCAGTAATCATCGGAATAGCAAGCAGATTCTGAACAGAATTTTTTAACGTGATTAAACCACATACTGCTGCATCAGAATAGCAAGCAAATTCTGAAGAGAATTTGTGGTCACCAAAATAGTAAGTTCTGTAGCAGAATTTTTACAGTAGACATACGATAAGGCCACACAAAGTTGATTTTTCGTTTTGCATTACATGGATTTCTAAATTCGGGACGGACGGACGGATTTTTTTTTATTTTTTTTTATTTTTTTACTTTATTTTATTTTATTATTACTGTAATCTAAATTATTACTCATATTCACATCTAATTCCTGAACTTTTGTGTAGCCAGGGCCTTTAAAATTGTTCGGATACTATAGCTACGACTTCAGATTAATGTAATCATTGATGTGGTGTTACGAAACTGTGTTGGGCTTGTTGCTAATTCTACAAATATATTGTTATCAATTAATAATTTAAATAAGCTTTAAAAAAACGTCTCATGGTTATACAAAATAATTCAACTAAAATAAAAGGGATAAATGAATTATATATGCTTGCTGATAATTCTTTAATATGCTGTTACCGATTAATAATTTAAGCAGGATTCTGCTAAAATGATAAGGGTAACTTGAATACGAGAGATTTTGATTATTATTGATCGAAAAAGTGTTGCACTCATGTTATTGTTGGAATGAATCAGGCCTCATTTACCGAAATTGAATTTATTTAAAGAATGCATATCGATCGATATTCAATAAATTCATATTTCAAAAGAATGTATGCATCAATTGTTACAACCGTGGGAGAGACTTGGCTAACGTGGGAACAAATTAGCTCAGGGTTGCAAGCATAGGTTATGCAATATGAATGTTCATTAGGGATTCGGAATTAATGATAAAGGGTTATTAAGGAATGTATTTATTTATTTAGTTATTTAATCGAAGCAATAAGATGACAATTCATTATTATGTTCTTTATTAGTTTAACCGTTGTATTTATACTTTTCAAGATCAAATGGTCCTGGGCCAAGATCTTGGGTCTCAAACCAATATCGGTGGTTTCAGACCAAGGCTGAGGTCTTAGACCAATATCGGTGGTCCTAGACCGAGATCTATGTTCTCAACCCACGATCTGTGGTTCCAAACCCAGATCTCCATACACAGCCACTCTATACAATCGTACTAAAATATAGTAACGAATACTAATACAATAATAAAAAAAATATTACATACAAAGAAAATTTAAACAAAATTTTCGTAACATAGATCCAACTGAAACGGGATATGCACCCGGAAAATAGCAATCGAGATTGCGCTAGTATCCCATAAACAGCAGAAGGGGCATTAACCGGCGGCTTCCATTGTGTAAAACAGGCCCATCAAAGAAAATAAGCAGTTACTACGAAAATGGCAGGATTCGAACTCTTCCTGCTTAATATACTCGGGCGTCGTTCAAACACTTCCCTTCGTGGAACAAGGATCGCAAATAGAATTATCATGGTTCATATAAGTCAACTCTGGATATAACGAACCTTTATACAGCAAATTCGGCGTATAATAAACTCAAAAATTTTAAATTACAATATTAGTTCGGTATAAAATAAGCTATGGTTCTTAAAGAAAACATAATGGTTTGTTATAATGAGTTTTTTTTGTCCAGAACCATCAATTCATCATAAAGAGTTGACTGTATATGGAATTATTAGTAATTACGTTACGTGCATTAATCTCCCAAAATAGCATTTAATTTAATTTGCATTTATCGATCTGGGTTATGTCATGTCACTGAAATCCAGTTTTCTCAATCTTATCCTCATGAGTAAGCAGTTTTTTCCTACCTTTTTAATTTCTTTGCTAACTTGAATTATTTTTTATTCGCCCTAAACTGTGCAAGTATAAATCACAACCTATGTAATTTATGATGCTTATTCTATATGTGATTATAGTTACATATTTGAACAAAAGTTTTGAGCTTTATTAATATTCATTTAACAAAATCGAAATGCCCGTTGTATCTGTACGTATTAAGGCAGAAAGTGTAAAAGTAGACTGGATTGGTGTTCCTGTACCGAAAGATATTACTGTAAGACAATTTTATGAGGATCTTATTGCAGGAAAATTTGTTTCTGAAGTATGGTTAGATAATGAAGATCATTTACAGCCAATTAAAGCTGAATTTTCATCCAATAAAACTGGTCCTTTTAATGTTGTTAGTATGGAATTTAATATGACTGAGGCACTTGAAGCATGGGGAAACAGAGTACAATATTATCAAACAAATAGCTCAACATCATTATTGTCTAAAGTGCCAATTAATATTTTTTCACAAATGATGAATGATGCTACTAGCTTAAATAATTTACCAACTTTTACTGTCTCTGAACACTCAAATGCACTAGAAAAATTGTGATATGATATTGTTGAATGGATTCATGAAAATAATGGTGGATGGAGCAAAGATACTGCTATGACAACTGGAAAAGAATTTGTTAAAGACTTAGCTGCTGCATTATGGTATGTTGATAAATGTGATCCAGTAAAATTAAAAAATTGAAGTTGTAATATTCCTGATAAAATGGATCAATTTACTGGACGTTATGATGTAATTCACAAAAAAAAAGCAAGAGAATAGTTTTTTACAACTATTTTTGCATATCATTCAAATATTTTATTTAAACATACAAGATCTGCATAGAACAAAAAATCTGTATTTTAGTGGCTTGTTAATCCATTGGAAACATTAGCTACAAATTTTCTCGGTATCAGGAAATTTTACAAAAACTGCTAACAACTACAACACAAATCATCTTTCTTTTGAACTATTTAAAAAAAAATAATAGTTTTTTTACTATTTTACATTCCAATTTGATTAGAAAATCATATATTATTAGTTATTATCAACTTTTAGTTGATTTTCTTGACCAAACTGATTTTTAAAAAAAATAAATATTGAACTATTTCTTCTGAATAAACCTATGTAAATTATTGTAATTTTAAGTATAAAATATTTTTTAGTAATATATTTTAGCTAAGTTTATTAATAGGCCAAAACATTGATATATTAAAGAATTAGACAAAGGATTACTTTTTAAATTAGCTCAATATATACATAATAGTGAGCATAGTTGTTTAGTAATATATTTTTAGTATTGTATTTAATTCAGAAATAATATTATGCAATTTTGAAATAGCAATATTTATCATACACATACAATATGCAAACTTTGAAGATCTAAATGTAAAACTTTATTAGGCTTAGTTAAACTAATAGTACTATATTTACTATATTATGAATTGATTAATAATTATAATATAGCTAAAAATCAGAATAAAAAAGAAGTAGATAATAGAATTAAATTAGCATTGCAGCCTGGTAATTCAAAAATTATTACTGATTTATGAGAACATAATTCTGGTACACCAATATATTATAAAGTATTTTAAAAAGTAACTCAAAGTTTTTTTGCTAGTACTGCAGATTTATTGCTTGATATTAATAATTGTAGATATAGTATAGTAATTTATTTAGTAAAGCAATTTCTGTTAATGATTTTATATAACAGGTTACTGCATAGTAATTAATAGATTTGATTATATAATTTTAATCAAAATGTCTTTATAATTTAAATGTATTACAATATACTAATTAATTAAATTTAAAATTTATAGTTCAAGTTTGACAAATTAGCAATAAAGTTTCAAAAATATTGTTTATATTATTTTTTTTAATAATAAATATTACTATAAAATAGATAAACCTAGATATTTAATGGCTAAAATAAAATATAAAAAACAAGTTTTAGTTAGGATAAATTAGTTAGTAATTATGATTTTACTAAAGCTAGAATTGTTTTAGTATTATAATGAAATGCAATATACCAGAATCTATTAATAATTTATTTTATAAAGCTGTATATTTATAGCTTTAAAAGATTCTATATTTGAAACATAATTTCTTTTATACTATTTAACAAAATTTTATTATATTATTAAAAATTATAATAAAAATTTAGCAATATTATTTTAAGGACTAGACTAGTCAGTACCCTATACACTTTGTACCTTTATTATAAAATTGCCAATATCTCTAAGTTAGCCCTGTTGTTAACTAAGCAAAAAATAATCTTCTCATAATTTTATACTAGTCTAACTCCAAACTATAACCTAACCTAACACAGACCGAATGAAGACAAATCAGATACCAATTGGTATTACATAATCCTAATATGAAACTGATTTATAACAGATATTTAGTACATATAGGAGACCTTTAAGATACAAATCAGTTTCATATATATATTCAATACATATCAGAATATTAATAGCTCTATAAGTAAATTAATAAAGCTTGCTTTATATCTTTTTCGATTTATCTATAGAGCTATTAGTATTTCAATATATGGAACCTCTACAGCAAAAGAGGGCAGTGGGCCAAAAAAATTTTTTTTATTTTTAATTGATTTCTTAAAAAATTAGATTGATAGAAAACCAATGTTTATAAAATTACAAAATCAAAATTTTTGTCCCACTGCCCCTTTTGCTATGAGGGTCTCCATATATTGAATATCTATATAAAACTGATATGTATCTTAAAGGTTTCCTATTTGCACCAAATATCTGTTTTAAATTAGCTTCATATTAGGATTATAGTGGTGTCTGATTTGTCTTTATTTAACCTGTATAACTCTAATCTAACTTTAACCTAACCCTAATTTCTATTGCTGGCTTAATTTTGCTAGAAGACACAAAGTGCATAGATGTACTATCTAGATTTTTTCCTATTTTAATCTACAAATATAAGCTTTAATTATTATGTTAATTATTTTTTGTTTAAATTTTTCTTATTTCTCATTATTTGTTTCTTGATTTTGATTATTTAGTAGCTATAAGAACTAACCAAATTATTCTTAGAAAAATCTTGTTAAAAAAGTTATATTAATATTAAATTTTAAATTTTAGTATATTAAATTAATATATAAAAAATGTCTTAACAATTTGAATAAATTTTAAGATGCTATAATTCAATTAAAGATATTAGAAAAAAAGCTAAAAACTATTTAAATTTTTAATAAGGATTAAATAATAATTACAACTTATAAGAAGGCTTTTAAATAGTATTTTTGCTTAATAAAGTTTAAAAGATAAGCTATTTACAACTATAAATACTACAACAACTAAAGATATTAATCAAATATTTAATACAATATTAAAATTAAATAAATTTAACAAAGTATAAAAAACAGTTAAAAATAAAGCAATATTCTTTGTAATAATAAATTTTATTATATTATTATTTAATATTATTTATTTTATTATATTAAATTTAAAGTATTTTTTTAATTATTGCTATTAATTACAATATTATTTTTTTTAAATTAAAAAATACAGAAAAAAAAGTATATTATTTGTAAACTGATAAGACTTCAACAAGATATTTTTACCCAAATTCATCACTTTTCTAATTCTATTCCTGAAAAAAATAATTACTATACTTTTTAAAATAATATATATAGTAATAATACTACTAAAATTTGTTATCTATTACTTGAAAATAGTAAAAATTTTAAAAAATCTTAATTAAAATTAAAGCATAATATACTATTTAATAGTATAGCACAAAGAGCAAAAAATTTTAATATATCTGTTATGTGTTTAGAATATAAATACTAACAATTATTTATTTCAAGCAAAAATTAAATGAACAAAAAAAAATTTATTAGTTGTATACTTGAATATTATTATTATTATTTTTTTTTTTAGCTCTTTGACAGTCTTGTCATTACTTTTATTAATTAGACAAATTATTTTATATATAATAATCACATGAAAATATATTTAAACTATAATAATTAGGTACAACATCATCTGGTTGCTTCTCGAGTACCTAGATGTGACCTGTTGTATCACCTTATACATAGAGATAGAAGACATATCAGCCCTGTCAAGAGCCAATAGAAAATGGCTATGACCCATGTCACCAATATTTCACTACTTAATTCTTCTTTAAAGACCTCTTCTACCTAAAACCAAGCAAAAGCTCAAACTATTACTTTTATCCAAGAACAGAAAACTAAAGCTATATTATAAACAAAAATCTAATGACAATTTAAAAAGAAAAAGAAAAACTAAAAGAACAAAATCTGAAATATTATTCAAATATAACTAAACAAGATGAAAGAGGTATAAAAGAGGTGGCAGACAGAGGTAAGTAGCACTATTATTGCCTGTGCCAAGGCTTAAAAAATTATATACTACTTGAAAGACAATGTTCATATATCTATATTATAAAGCATTACTTTAACTTTAATTTTTACAACTAAATAACCAAGTCCAGAAGTTTTAAACTAATCCACTCCCATATCCATATCTTAAGCCAGATGCTGCTGCTATCCAACTAGGGTATTTTGACCTGGGACCAATCCAAAACAGTAGCTCCATGCCTGATTAGGCCAAACACGTAGTTGTCATCTACTGTGTTGTCTGAATTTGGAACATGTAAATACTGCTAATCTTTTGTAGAGAGTAAGCTGTTTTGCCCACTTTTTTTGAATTTTTGTTGCCAAGAGAAGTGGATAGTGGTGTTGTAAGGCTTCATATACTTGGCAAAAATTTTTATAACAAGAAAAGACATTACAAAAAGCAGTACACTATAGGATTTTAGCCCAGAGACAACTCTCTCTTATCATTAAGTGATAAACTCTGAACCTGTTGGCAAGTAGCATATGAGAACTACTTCTAAATGACAGATGCTATCTCTACCAGTAAGTGATAAACTCTAAGCCTGTTGGCAGATAGCATATGAGAACTACCTCTAAATAACAGGTGCTAGGCTCTTTATGGTTATATATACTTCTATTCATACTATGCACTCTAATTTACTGTTTTTTGAGTTAGATTTTTAACTAAAAATTTTGGTATGAGGAATCATCAGAAAGAGTTTTTTGGTTTAATATTATTAATTATTATTGTAGTTTATTGGTTTGTAATATAGATAATCTATTTGGTATTCAAAAACAAACTTTTAAATTAGAAGCTAATAATAAATTAGAAAATAAATCTGAATTAGCAGCTAATTCTAAGCTAAAAAGCATATTCAAATTAGTAGATAAAGCTAAATTAGAAAGTAAATTTAAATTAGCAACCAATACAAAATTAGAAAGTAAATCCAAATTAGAAAATAAATTTGAATTAGTAGCTAATACTAAATTAAAAAGTAAATCTGAATTAGTAATTACAGAATCAAATTAAAAAAGTTAAAAATATATTATTAGTAAAATTGAATTAAGTAATAGTAAATATAATAACAATAATACTAATAGTTTATTAAACCAAAGTAAAATAAGTAATTTTCAGTATTTAAATTTAGAAATATAAAAAAATTATTTTACCAAAATAATAATATTAATAATAAATAGGGTGTGGCGGCCTAGTGAAGTGGTCTAGTCTTCACCCCACCAAGCGGCAGGTCTAGAGTTCGAATCCTACGGATGACGTTTTTCAAAAAATAGATTTGCATTAGGTAACGATTATCAATCGATCGGTTGGATCTAGAAATCTGTAATCTTGGTTGCACCATCTAGAATGGGAGCTTCAGTGTAGAAATGCCAAGAAACCGGGATGATCGAAACCCGTTTGGGAAGACCCTAGTAAGTAATAACTACAATCTTTGACAGTGCCACAGGAAAGACCCGAATTTGGAAGTTAGAACCAGATTGGAGAACCGAACGACAACAAGATCCTTTAGTGGGGGGATTTACCAACCCGACCACCAATTTAGAAAAGCCGGAAATCTGTGAGGCCGTTACAGAATACACCAACCCTGGCCAGCTGGCGTGGGAAACCAGCAGTGGGGGCCCTACCTACCAAGACCAGGGGCTATAGAAGTCGGGCGGGAAACCAGTCAGACAGAAAAATGCCGGGCGTGTCCGGAGGACCAGCTAACCAAAATTGGAGGAAAAGGACATGTGCTATGAAATCATGTACCAAGACGAGACGAGGGCACCGGCACCTAATGCCAAGCCAAGGTCGAATCTTCCGGGTCATCGGTTGGAAGTAAGGGATGGACT
>CAJVPU010002652.1:0-10258 GCA_910591775.1 Dentiscutata heterogama | reverse complement strand
CTATTGAGTTTTTGCTATTTGTATTTTCTAAAAGGGATTGCTATTCAAGTTTGGTATTGTAGTAGTATAGAGTTTGCTTTTGGGCTTGGTAAAGATCCTCTTCTGTTTTAAAGTAAAGATGAGCTCTTTTGCTCTGGTTTCTATTCCGGTTATTTGGTATATGTACCACTTGTACTTTGTATTTTTTAAGCTGATACAGTAGCAGACTATCAAATACTATGGGTGGTACATTATAGATTGTGCCTTTGTATTTGTTCCTTCTCTCTAATTTAGCAATATTAAGTTTTCTAGGAGTGGTTCTGTAAGTTTTGCCTTGGTCAAGGTGAATAGACCAGTTCTCTTTTAATAAATTTTTTCTTTTTTTAATATTAGTTGCTATTTTAATATATGCTGCTTTGGTTCAGAAATTTTGCTGCTAAGCAAGTATAGATGCAGTGTCGAAATAGCTTAGATATTTTTTAATTTCTTCAGTATTTGCATCTTTTGGTAGATTCCATATCATGAAAAAATATTGAGAGTTGTTTATTTTTTTTTGTGTAGTAAATTCACCTTCTGGAGCCTATGCTAGGTTATAGATATCTTCAAAATATTTAGGCTTTTTGTTATTTTTCTTAGTAGCTACCTTTTTATTGTTTTGAAAAGAGATGTCTATTTGTTCACTAAGGCCATAGTCCATAGTACCACATTCGTTTTGTAATAGAGTGTTTTTAATTGTTTCAGAATTGTCTTCTGGTTTGTGTATTTTGTTGCCTTGTTCTAAAAGGTTTCTTTTACAAGAAGTACTCTGGAGCTCAGAATTGGCACCAACAGTGTTTTTAATTTTTTCTGGAGATGGCTGTATAGAAATAATTTCTATTTCAATCATTTTGCCTTTGGTTTCTCTAAATATGTTTTGTATTTGTTTGTTAACTATATCTTGTTTTGTTGAAACACTTTCCTTTGCTTCTGGTTTATAAGTACCGATATTTCCTCCAAGTGATACAATTGGCTGAAAAGAAGTAATTTCTATAGATACTGGGGTTGCTTTTGTTCTGTTTGTACCAATTCAAGAATCTTTATTTTCTGGCTTGTTAATTTGCATTTCACTATCATATCTAAGATCTAAAAGAATTTTTTCTTCTTTTGTTAGGTCTTGTTCTCTTATTATTTTGTGTTAGGCCTAGTCATATTGATATAATACTGTGCTTATAATAGCTATAAGATAAAAATCATGAGTGCTCAAAAATTTTGCAACTTTTTTATCTTGTTCTAAAATCATTGAGTTTTGTTCTGTATACAAAGAAGTTTTTTCTTCTTCAAGTTTATTAAATAGTGCTTGATATTCTAGAAGTTCTGGTATTTTACGTGTTTGTTTGTTTTGTATTTAGTACATGATTTTTGTTTTGTTGTTTAACTATCTATTATCAGAGCACTGTTTGTTTATTTGACTAATTTGGATGTGTTTGTTTGTTTGTTTGTTTGTTTTGTTTGTTTGGAATCTTTATGACCAAGTCAGAGACAAATTCTCAAAATTTTACAAAAATTTCTAAATTTTTGTCAAAAATTTAAATTTTTCCAAGAAGTGAGTTTTCAAGACTGAGAAGTTTGAAGTTGTTTTAAAAAACTCCAGTTGCTTTCTTTAACTCTATCTTTTGACTTAGAACCAAAATTTTTATTGTCTTAGTAGAGTTTTGCTTTAGGTTAGGTTTTTCTTTAGCTCAAGATCTAGTACGGATAATTAGAGAAAAGAGTTGCGATAAAACATCTATTATTTTAAATTATATTAAATATATTTAAATTAAATATAAATAAATACTTACTAAATTTTTTGCAAGTAATTTTTTTTACTACTGTATCCGAAATAGTTAATTTCTCATAATCTGAATTTAATATAGTTTGGGCTATAGCAATTGCAAATACAATATTTTCTGTTGTTGTATCTGCATTAGACCAAATTTTCTTTAATATTCTTGTCATATACTTCTCTTCTGAATCTTCTTCTATTTCTTCAAATAGTAATTTGTAACATTCTTTTGCTTTTCCATAAACATACTGCTTTTGATGAAGCTGTATTATTTATAGGTTCTAATAATTTACCAAAAATGAAAAAGGTCAAATTCTTTATCTTGTTAGTTAATGTTTCTCACAATGCTCTAATTTTTTTCAAAAGCTAAAAATATAATAATTTAGTAAAATAATTATTTTAATATAATTCAAATTGTTTCAAATTAATTTAAAATAATTCGAATTGTTTTGAATTATTTTAAAATAATTCGAACTGATTCAAATTATTTTAAAATAATTCGAAACAGTTTGAATTATTTTAAAATAATTCAAAACAATTCAAAACAACAATAATATAAAATTAAATAAAAAGATTTTACTGGTCCATAGGTATTCTTCACATAATATACATTCTACTGATTCTGCGTATATCTTTTATAATTTTCTTTATAATTTGTCTTTATATAACTATCTACTGCCTTTCTTATCTGATCTACTTCATCATAAACAGTATTAACAAGTATTTATATGTTTAGATAATCGATTGCAGGTTGCAAAAGTAGTGAGCAAATTGTGCATTTGAAATCAGACATTTTTATGATAAGTTTTTTAATTTAGAAAGGTTTAAAAGATTTAAGTTTTGAAATTTAAGAATGTAAAAAATAATGAAGTGAAAAAATTTAATACTAAGAGCAAAGGTAGTATTTTAATTTATTTATATCTAAAGAATAAATATAATTTAGTTTTTTTTAATAAATTAAATTCGTTTCTTTCATTATATTAATATTTAATAATTCTAACAGATATCAAATTTAGTTTAATTTAAGATAATGCGAATATGCTCAAATGAAATAGAATTATTTTAAATTTAGCTATAAATAAAAACTTAACCAAAGTGAATTTATTAAAAATAATGCAAAACATTATAATAACATTTTTATAATTTATAACTTAATTTAAAAAATGCACTTCAACTCGAATAAAATAGAATTATTCTAAATTTACCTATAAATATAAACTTAGATCAAATCAAACCAAAGCAAATTAAAAATAAATAATACAAACAATTATAATACAATCTGTATTAATTCAACTTAATTTAAAAAAATGTGATTCTACTCAAATAAAATAAATTTATTCTAAATTTAGATGTAAATAAAAATTAACATTAATCAAATCAATGCAAATTAATTGATTATAAAGCTTATCAAACATAATTTTACATAAATTAAATTCATTACATTAATATAATTTTAAAGTTTAATTTAGTTTACAATACTCAAATAGAAGTATAAGTATTTAAAATAATTAAGAATAAATCGAATTAATCTAATTCTATTAAAATTAAGTCAAATAAGTTAATAAATATTTTTGGAATTAGAATGCATACAATAATAAAAATTTATAATAAAATAAAAATCACGTGAAATTAGCCAAGAAATTAACTATAAATAGGATATACAGTAATTAGATCAACAATCAATATTGTTTTGAAATTCGAAACAATTCATAACCATTTGCAACAATTAGCAACAATTCACAAATATTCGCAACTATCTGCAACTATTTGAATTAAATTAAAGTCGCTAAAGTTTATTCAAATTATCTAAGTCTTTTAAAATAGTTTATATTCAAATTTTCTTTAATACTAAACCATTCGATTTATTTTAGTTTTTTTTAATTAATTTTAAATTTTTAAGTCTTTTATTTATTATTTACTATACTACTAACTTTATTTTAAGTTTTTTTATCTTTTTTATATTAAGTAAGTTTATAAATTAATATTTTAGTAGTTATTTAAATATTATAAATAAACATATAGCTAAAATAACTTATATTACTTTAAAAATGTTTCAAGGTCTTTCAGTTGCTTCAAAGAAGAGTTCAAAAAAATCTCAAAAAAAATCAACTAACAAGAAACCAACTCTCGAATCTACCCGTAAAACTAATTTAAGCGAAAGCTTTTACGATAAAGTCAAAACACTTGAAATTGGAACAAGCAAATCTACTACTAATTATATAGATTTGAATAGATTTGAATGTATTTAATCTGTTTTAAATTTATTCAGATTAATTTAATATAATAAAATTAATTATTATATAATCTATTTAATTTTAGTACTTTCAAGATCTATTGCCAAAATTATAGAGAAATTTTAAAAGAAGTAAATTATATTAAAGAGTATGAAAACTAGATTAAAAGAAATCGAGAAGAAATTAGAGAATAACTTCAATTTTTCTAATGAAAAAATCTTTAAAGAAGTAATTTTTTAGTTTTAATTTATCTTTTTAAAATTAAAATAATTTATTTAAAGATAATAGAATTTTTTAAATAATTTTTAATAAATTTTATTTATAGGATACAATTAAAGGTGTAGCAAAAAAACTTATAACTAAAGCAATTTATCCTGAAGAAGACCAGATAAGAAAGGTAGTAGATAGTTATATAAAGACAAATTATAAAGAAGATTACAAAAAATATACACAAAATCAGTAGGATGTATATTATGTGAAGAATATCTATAGATCAGTAAAACCTTTTTATTTAATTTTATATTTTCATTGTTTCGAATTATTTTAAAATAATTCGAACTGTTTCGAATTATTTTAAAATAATTCGAATTGGTTCAAATTATTTTAAAATAATTTAAATCAATTTGATTTATTTTAAAATAATTTAAAAAAATTTGAATTATATTAAAATGATTATTTTACTAAATTATTATATTTTTAGCTTTTGGAAAAAATTAGAGCATTGCAGAGAATATTAACTAACAAGATAAAGAATTCGACCTTTTTCATTTTTGGTAAATTATTAAAATTTATAAATAATACAGCTTTATCAGAAGCAGTATATTTATGAAAAAGCTCAAGTAAAACAAAAGAATGTTACAAATTACTATTTGAAGAAATAGAAGAAGGTTCAGAAGAGACGTATATGACAAAAATATTAAAGAAAATTTGGCCTAATACAGATGCAACAACAGAAAATGTTGTATTTGCAATTGCTATAGCCCAAACTATATTAAATCCAGATTATGAGAAATTAACTATTTTGAATACAGTAGTAAAGAAATTACTTGTAAGAAATTTAGTAAGTATTTATTTATATTTAATTTAAATATATTTAATATAATTTAAAATAATTTAATTTAATTTGAATATATTCAAATTCATTCGAATTTTTTTAGGAAAAATTAAAATACAACAGGCCATTTTCTATTAGTTCTGAAGATAATTCAAGATCCAAAGAAGGCAAAAATAATAAAGATAAATCTTCAGATAATGTTAATAAAGTAAAAATAAGTTTAAATTATTTAAATTACTTTATATAATTATTTTTTAAATTTATAAATAAATATTTAAATTTATTAGGATCAAGTTAGAAAACATAAATTAGATTCAAACAAATCTGAAAAGGTTTAATTATATTTATTATTTTTTTAATTTAATTAAAATATATTAAATTTTAATAAATTGTTTTAGACATATAAAAGGCCAAAAGTTGGTAAGTAATATTTTAAATTATTGTATATAAATTTTAATTAATTTGAATTAGTTCGAATTTGCTAAATATAATTATTTTTAATTCAAAGTTGTTCAAGTTGAATCGAATGAATATAGAGAAGACCAAGATGAAGAACTAGAAGCAAGTGAAAATAATTCTGATAATGATGATTCTTTAACCTCGGATAATGAAGATGATAAGAATGTTTCAGATGATAATGAGAAAGATACAAATAATGATAAGTAAAAGTTTTTTTTTTATTTTTTATTTTTTTTTTAATTGAATAATGCTATGCTTTTTGTTTTTTATTTTTTATATAGAATTATCTATAATTTAGCTTTTTTTATGTAATTTTTAAAATTTAAATAAAATAATTAATAAAATCATCAAACAAATTTGAATAAATTTAAATAAATTTGAATTAATTAGAATTTATCTAATCTAACTTAATTTTACGTATTTTGTGTAATGAAACTAAGAATAATTAGTTTAATTTAAATAGATTTGAATTAATTCAAGCTATTTTAAATTTTTTTGCATTGTTTTTCGTAATTTTATATAAACTTTATCGAAATATTATGAAATAAATTTCGAAATATTACAAAATAAATTTCAAAATATTATGAAATATATTTTAAAATTTAACTTAAATTATTTTGGACAGTTTCGAATTATTTCGAATTAATTCAAAATATTTCAAATTAGCTTACGTTAGTTTGAAATATATATTTTGTAATATTTTAAAATAAATTTCAAATTATTTTGAATTATTTCGAAATAATTTGAATTATTTTAAATTAACTTATATTATATTTTGAAATTTATTTCATAATATTCTGAAATATATTTTAAAATAATTCGAAATAATTCAAATTAACTTACATTATAGTTCACAATATATTTTGTAATACAGTATAACCTCGATATAACGAACCTCGATATAACGATAACGAAGATTATTTCTAATTTTTATGTTTAAATTATCCCTGATATAACGAAACTATTAATAAAGTTTTGATATAACGAAGAAAACCTCCAGCTACAGAGCTTCGTTATATCGAGGTTATACTGTATTTTGAAATATATTTCATAATATTTAGTAATTTATTTCAAAATATTCTGTCTAGACCATAATTATTGCGCAATATTTTAGATCATAATAACTTATATAAATTTTCATTTATATAGTTTGCTGATGTATTAAAAGTAGCTAATATTAGTAATAAAAGTTTTTCTTGTAATTCAAGATTATTTGATTCTATTACCAATATCAGAAAATTTTTAAATAGAGTAAATATTGATTATTAGCTATAAAGGCAATTGCTATTAATTAGAAAAATTAATAATAATTAATATTTTTATTTTATTTTATTTTTTTTTAAGTGTTAAAGTGATCTCTTTGGCCAGGAACTTTTTATTAAGTTATTAATGTCAGGTTACAATTACAACGAGAGTACATCAAGCCACATATACACTTTTGGTACCTAATTTAAGTAGTTCGCCTGAAGGTTTTACACTATCTGCTATACCTGCACCCTAACTATGGGAGATGCCCATTTAAACTCTCTAGTCACAACTGCCACCTATTCCTAACCTAACCAAGGTGTAACTCACTATTTATTTGTAGATTTTGCAATACCTATAGATTTTGCACCCACCTTAAGACTTACTAGCTATTGGCTAGTCTATCTACGAGATAAGCCTAACAGAGTAGTTTATGTTCCACACATATATTTACCTGCATGTTTCGATAATTTCCTACCTAATTAGTACCTATTGTGCTGCCGTTACTGAGTTCATATCTCAAGCTATTCTTTAGGATACTGCTATAACCCGATTCATATCTCAAGCCACAACCTTCCTAATTAGTTTTCCATTATGTACTCCTCATCCTTGTAAGGTTCACACAACCCTAGTACCCACATTCAGACTTTCCTTCTTTCTTGAATTCTTTACCGGTCTCTCTCTTACTTCCAGCTAGCAACCTAGAAGGGTTGGTCTGCCCAGGCTTTAGGTGCTTTATGGTCTTCCTTCTCTTGATACATGCTTCCAGAGTACATGTTCTTTTTCTCCGGTTGGCAACCTGGCGGTTCGGCTAGTGTGTCCCTCACTTAAGGACCTGGTCACTTGGTTTTCTAGTCTCAGTTTCTAATTTCAAATTTGGTCTTTTTGTAATACTGTCAAAGATCATACTACCTCTCTACATGGAACTTGCCAAACAGGTTTTCAGTAATTCTGGTTTTCTGGATTTATTGTGCCAAAGCTCCTATTTGAGATAAGTGACCAAAATTACAGATATCTGGATCCAACCAATAATCTTAATGTTAACCAATACAGATCTAGTATTTTCAAAATCATTATTTATGGGATTTGAACTCTAGACCTGCCGTCTGGAGGTGCAACAACTCCACCACTTCACTAAGTCGCCACACCTCTTGACAATTCTGCCTTTATTATATAAGAAATATATATTAACTATACAAAGATTTTTAGCTACTGTCTACACTCTTCTTTCTTTTCAATAAAAGCTTACTTGGCTACTCTAAAGTGTCTAGATGCGATCTGCTATAGCAACTTTTTTTCTTACTTTTAGCTTTCAACTTACTAAAAATATACCCATTAGATTCTAGAATAGTAATTGCTAGTTTTGTCAAGATTGTTCTTTTTTAATTTTTTCTTTTTTTCAAGAGGCATGAGACAAAAAGAGAAAAATTTATTAAAAGACATATAACAAAAATGAAAGAAAAAGAAAAAACAAAAAAAAAGCAAGAAAAATAAATACAGATATTGAAAAAAAAAAACAAAAAGAAAAACAGTATTAATAACATATTTATGCCTATGCCAAGATTTAAAAAAAATTATATATTAATTGCAACTAATTAATATATTTTGTTTGTAAGTTTTATTTTATTATTATCTATTTATTTAAAACATACTACCAGAATTGAGTATCTTCTAAATGAGGGTACTAGTCATTTTCCCATATCATGGTACTATATTGATAAACAAAACAAATACATAGTTGTATTCTACTATTCTACTAAGTTTATTCGAATTAAACAATACTGATTTTTTAAAAGAAGTAAGCCAAATAATCTACTTTTTTCAAAAATTTTGATGAGGTTGGCAAAAGGTAAAAGAAAAAAGAGAATATTTGTACTATTGCAAAGAAGTATATATTTTTGGTATTGTTAAATCACACCACTGGTGTTTAATATTACAATAAGTTTTATTATAAGCTGCAGTGTAATATAAAGATTAGGTGTAATATAGATTTTTTGTTTTTTTTAAAAAAAAGAGTATAGCTCAAAATTTTATCTATAAAACCACCTTTTGAGTTATAACAAAAAAAATTTCTTGCAAAATTTTGGTATAAACTAAGCCCTACCCTATTTTAGCTTTTAACTCTAACCCTAATCTTAATCAAAATTTTATTTTTTGTTTTAATAAAAATTATTTAATCTATATATTACACTGCTAGTGTTAAACACCACAGGTGTAATATATAATTTTTATATATTTTTTATTAAAATTACTAGCAGTCTTACTATTTATATATAGTACTAATTTTTCTAGTAAGTGATAAACTTTAAACTTGTTAGCAAATAGTATATAAAAACTATTTCTAAATGATAAATGTCATACTTGTAGTAAGTAATAAACTCTGAAACTAGCAGATAGTATATAAGAACTATTTCTAAATAATAGCTATTATCTTATAGCCACTTTTTTATATATCTTATAAGCTTGTTTAAACATTTTTGTTTTTTTTTTAATAAAAGTTTTGAAAAAATTTTGATACAAATAATTATCAAAAAGAGTTGATTAAAAAATATTTTAATTGTTATTAAAAAAATATATTTAAAATATTATAAAGTACTATAGTATAGACAACCTAGTTTTAACAATATTTTTTTTTTTTTTTTTTAGTTTTAAGATGAGGTCTTGCTTGTATTTTTATTTTTTTAATTTTTTTTTTTAATATTAAGGTGATCACTTAGGCTCCTGGCACGTAGCTTTATTCAGATAGTTACTATATTACATCAAATTCACAAGGATACAACTAGCCACACATATACTTTCACTACCTAGTCTACCTAGGTTTTATACTAGCCATCATACCTGCAATTTAACTAGGAGATTATCTATTTAAGCTCTCTGATTATTACTAATAAGAGTATGACTAGCCATACATACAACTTTTGGTTATCTATTTAAGTAGTCTGCTCTAGATTCTACATTAGCTACTGTATCTGTATCTTAACTATAGGGAATACTTATTTAAACCCTCTGGCTCTATCTCTGTAATACACCTACCCTAACACTCTATTGAGATTAGCAATACCATGGAATGACCCTAAGACTTTAGCCACATGGGTATTTATTCTTGTAGTAAATCTAACAGTATAATACATGTCCCATATATGCACTCACCTGCATGTTCTGTCACTTTTCAGATACTACTATAACCTGATCTGTATCTCAAGCTACAACCTTCCTAATTAGGATCCCATTACGTTCTCCTTGCTCTTATAAGATTTACAACAAACTCAGTACCCATATTCTAGCTTCCTTTTTCCCTAAATTCCTTATTGGTCCCTTTCTTACTTCCAGCTAGCAACTCGAAAGGGTTGGTCTACCTAGGCTTTAGGTGCCTCATGGTTGCTCTTCTCTTGGTACATGCTTCCAGAGCATATATACTTTTCCTTCAGTTGGTGTCTGGTGGTTTGGCTTGTGTATCTCCCCACTTAAGGATCTGGTCATTTG
>CAJVPU010002651.1:0-10259 GCA_910591775.1 Dentiscutata heterogama | reverse complement strand
ATCAAATGAAAATCTTATCTATGATATATATATTATGTGATAGATGTCGCAATTGTACTAACAGGTTTTTAAAGGCCAATTTATTTAATAAATGCTATTAACATATACTTAAATTATAATTTAAAATCTAATTTAGAAAATGTGCAAACCTATTGAAATTCAATGACAAAAATTTTGTACACGTTTCTAAAAACTAAGATTTCACAAAATTTCGTTATCGCTTTTTAAGCATCATTTAAATCAACAGGCAAGTAAATCGACTTGCAGGAAAACTTCTTTGCTAAGAAAAAACTTGTTATGTAATATTTCACGATAGGATTTTTGAAAGCTGTGTTAAACTATTTTAATCTCTAATATATAATTAAGCCAACTGACAATAACCTGGGGATGCATGTCTGCTTATTGAAAAATTTTATGAGATAATTTGTGCTGATATCAAGCAACGGAACATGCTAGTCAAGACAAAACCTGGCAAAAGGTTTTTCTTATTTATTTATTTTTTATTTTATAAAAAGATTCATATGCGATATTGTTTTATTCCACAAAGATTTCTGCTGAAAAAGTAACTTGTTATGTACACGACGATGTGGATGTGTTCTACGTGGTGGATGTAAAAATCGACGAGATTCTTTTTTAGGTTGATGTAATTTTTAGTTATGCGAATTTTTTTTTTTTTATGAATTTATGAAGCATTTCGTTTTTAATAAAGCAGTAATTTACGCAAAATATTACTTTTTTTTAAAATTTAATTTTATATACAAAAATTTATGTAAATTTTGGATCTTCTATAGTATAGATGGGCAATATAGAAATATTATAAGATTATAATATATAAAACTCTAATTCTAAATCTATTCTAACTTTAATTTAAACTAAATAACTCTTACCCTAACCCTAACTATTTATAAATTGCTTAAATTAGTTCAAATAGTTATTTTTATATATTATAATCTTGTATAATTTTATATTGCCTACCTATACTATAGATCAACCTAAATTTTTTATGGCTTATTGTCGCGTAGTATTTGAAGAGTCCTTGTACTTAGTTAATGGGATGCAATTTAAACCAAGAATTATATAATGCGACGAGAAGTGAAAGTGCGAAGCGAAGATATGAATCGAACGACTCATGTGATCATGTGATCGATCGGGGTCGTGTCGGAACATCATAGTGGCGGGCATAATCGGGATCGGGTACAATAGGTACCGTGATCGCCGAATGCATGAATATGACGATTAATTGGGAAGTTAAAAGTTTAATAAATTAATAATAATAATAAAGAAAATTGTTAAAGTGTAATACAGAATATGTAATTGTTTGAATCGCATAAAAAGCAATAATAGGATAATAAAGAAATTCCAGAGTGCCTAACTCTTTGACACTTATTTATTAAAAGCTGACCCTATAAATTTATGTTTACACCGATTGAAAAATAAAGTACATCATTTCAAAATTTAAAAATGACTTGGGTCAATTTGGAATCGACCTAAATTGTGAAATGACGCAGAACAATAACAACTCGCACGAACGATTTGAGCATAGAACTGATTTTGATCATAAACCAAAAATTGATAATATCGTGCGTCAGAAAAATTGATTCGCTAGGAATAGGGTGATTGCCTATATTGCATAAAGAGTGAATATTAGTGAGATAATTACTGTTTTGACTGATGTGGTATTAATTTGATACTCAACTGATATTATTTTGTTTTATTCTTATTTATCAGAAATTGTTCCAATGTGTCTAGAATTGTATGGGCTTTTTACCTCTCAAACTTTGTTCATTATTCAGATTACATATTTCATCAACAGTTTCATGAAGCCTATCCTATGTTCATCCTTTTCACAATTATATATTCCATTAAAATAGCAATTACCAAGTGCAAATATTCCACCAGCATCCTTAATCACGGTCGATTTTTGATAACAATAGTTTCCTTATGGTTATCCCATTTACCGACAATAACAACTTGTAAGAACGATTTGGACCATTGAACTGATTTGCTCACGGTAAGCAATTATTGATAATATTATTTGGATCAGTTTCTTCTGAAATAATTCTAACGTAACTTATTTTCATCCTTTTCAAATTATTTACCAATGATAACAACTCGTAAGAACGATTTGATTATGTAAGCAAAGATTGATAATATTAACCGGGTTTGTTTTCTTATCTGAAATGTTCTAATATACTGTATCTTGTATCCATCCATTCAATTATAACAACTTGTAGGAACGATTTGGAGGTAATTGCTCATTTTTCTGATAGTCATTTCCTCTACAGGTCATTTATCTGACATAACATAGATCACATAGGTTAGGGTTAACGTTTTGATTTGTCACAGATATACATTATTATTAAATTGTCATCGGGTAAATGGCCTGTAAGGGAAATAACTACGAGTCGTAACCATTTGGACCACATGATTGATTTTATCACGTAAACAAAAATCGATAACATTATCCAGATCTGTTTCTTACCAAAAATTGTTCTGATGTATTTTATGTTTATCTTTTTCAATTCCCTTTCCATCACTCCATCACTACTGTATAATAATTGTCAAATGCAAATATTCCACCCAGTATTCCCTGATTTTTACAATAATAAATTCCTCAGATCATTACCTGATATTGTTTTCAACCATTGCTCATCCATTTCAATCTATTTAACTACTTGCAAGAACAAATTAAACCTTAGGACTAATTTAAAACATGCAAACAAAAATTTGTGTTTCAGATTAAAATTTTGTTTCTAATCAAAATTTATTGTTAGGATTAGGAACCGTCGATACACGACTGAACCTTCACCCGGTGTGCAGCATATAAAAAAATTAATTTACAATACCAGATTATTCCGCTAGTACATGTTATGATTATAATCCCACACCATTTTTATTATAATAAAATGGTGTGGGATTATAATCATAACATGTACTAGCGGAATGATCTGGTATTGTAAATTAATTTTTTTATATGTTGCACACCGGGTGAAGGTTCAGTCGTGTAACATCAACAGTTCCTCAACCTACATAATAAAAATGCACAAACTTCATTTTTTGAGACTCAATATAATCATAGCTATGTGCATTATGAATCGTTCTAATTATTATAAACTAGAAAACAGGTGCTGTTGTAAATCCGGAGCGAATTAAAAAAAAATTATCACTTATGTGATTGATCACGTGGGTGGGCGGACAGACAGACAAAATTCTGCCCTCTAGTGTGTGCGGATCTGCAGGTCATATATGATCACGTGGGTGGACGGACGAAAATTGGCTAATGACCTGAACATATAGTCCTCCGCTTCGCTCCGGACAATAATGTTGGTGCACTGGTGCATATTGGAACAATAACCCATTTTCTTTGCATATAAAAATGCTATTAAATTAAAAACTAGATTATTTTAAATATTCGAATTAATTAGTATTTATTTCGAAATCAGTGATTCATAAATTTTATTTATTTTGGTTTGTAAACTTATTTGTTCGGTAATTTTGAATAAATTTGGGCATATAAAATTTTATATTTCCAATTAGAGATGAGCAAGTAATAATTACATATTTTTTTTATCCAATACTTATTAATACCATATTATTATGACGAATGATTATTACCTATTACGTACGATTTTTCAGTAAAATCTGGGGAAAGTAAACTTTAAAGGAATTATGCATAACGGTGTATCATAAAACGTAAAACATTAGAGGAAATCATACGTAACTAACACTGCCCATCTCTATGTCAAATTTTTAATATAATCGGTCCCGCCTACAATAATTCATTTAGCCGGCATCACGCTAAGTGACAATATACTAAAAATATTTACCTGCAACTAACCAAATGCTAACCTTAACCCTATGTGATGTCGGCTAAATGAGTTGTCGGTGAAATTGATTGTCGGTGAAGCAGTGTTGGGTAAGCGATTGGACATATAAAATTGTACTTATTTAGTACAATTTTCGGATGAATTCGATCAAAATTCTCATTTATTTTTTTAATTGCTACGCAGGAAAATCACGGAAGATAGATAATAAATGAGTTTTCCGAGTTATAGAAATTTTGAAAAAATGTAAAAAGGTTACCGTCTCTAGGTCAACTATATATTTCAAAAAATAAAATATCATATGATTATTGAAAAGCTTAATACGGTATTTAAAATTCGGCAATTTTTTTTTTATCCAGAAATAATTTCCTGGGTCACTAATTTGAGCTTTAAAAAAATATATAATCAGGACTAATCCATTTCGGAATATTTCGGTTTAGCGATTAATTTGGACTAAGTCCAATAAAAAAATATGGACAATATGGACGTTAGTTCATAAATGCCTCCTATCCATATTTTACTAACACTGTATATAATTGAGATTGTTAAAATTTTAGTTTACAAGGAACTCTATAGACCAATAGTTCCAAGATTTATAAATTGTTTACATTCTATCAAACTTGTACAAATTTTCACGTTTACAAAGTAATCAAAATATTTGTTCCCGTGTTAAACACGTTAATAACACCAATATCATTTAAAATCTCGGCGTTTACTTACGTATCACCTTAAATTCATTTAAACTTTTAGTGCAAAGTCCGATCTTCCTCGAAAAAGTTATTAAATATTACAAAAATCGGGAATGATATATTAGATCTTCCATATGGTGAATGATCCATGACAAGAAAATACTGATAAAAAAAAATCTAAAAAAAAGATAAGTATGTCGATCAAAAGATTTTCGTAGTTAAATTACCAAATAATAGTGTTATTTACTTATTATTAAAGTAAAAACTATAACTAATTAAGAATGCTTTGCTCCGATGTCGTACTTATTTTTAATCTTGCAAGATTAAGCTGGCAGTAAAAGATCTAATAATGGATATTGATAGAAAATTTAGAGCTTTTGTACACTGTGTTCGGACAAAACTTCTGATAGGAAAATAATGTTAATATTATATGAAAATTAATAAAAAATAATATTATTATTGCATGTATTATATATGCGATAATGATTTTATTGTTCAACCCGAATTTGAATACTATCTTATCCGCTTATGGTATACAAACGTTAATTTTTTGAAAAATTGATTTTCTTCTTATCGTTATATAATAGAAAATAAATTTACCGTTTCTTTTTTTTTTAAAAAAAAAAACAAATTTTTTTTTATTTTTTTTGTCACGGAATTTTCTTGAGAATATTTTCTTTTTATATATTTCCGAAAATGACTGATGAAAAAAATTCAATTCATGGTGGAAGTCAATCAAGTGACGTTGATAATTTTAATGAAGGCTTTCATCTAAGTGAAAAGCAAAAAAAAATTTTCTATGCAATTTGTAATGTTTTCATAACTGAATTAAGTGAAACAGAATTCGATATTTATAAGAATACGAATACTAAAACAAAAACAAATATCCCAAAAAATGCTGATAAGATTAAAGAATTAGGTCAATTAAACTTTGAAAGTAAAGAAGATTTTTCGAAAAGATTATTCGATCGTCTTTTAATAACCGCTCCACAACATCAGCTTATTCGAATTAGTTCAATGTTAAAAAAAATGTCTAGTAAAGGAATGACTAATTATTCAATGACAAATTCAACTAAACTTTTTCATGAACTTGATTTAAATCAACGTGCGGCTGCTGTTGCTAAATGGAATACCAGTCAAAAGGCTTCAATTAGACAATTTTATAAAACTATTTTTAATCTGACTTGTTCTGCCTTTTGGTTAAATCCTTATGACTTTTACCCGGCAATTGGATATCCAGGACCTGATCCTGAAATCAATGGATCAAGATTCAAAGGACGTACATTCCCAGAATATGAATTTATTGAAATTACGGAAGATACAAAAAATTTGGAATTCGATGTTGTCATCGTCGGTTCTGGAGCAGGTGGAAGTGTAGCTGCTGCACGGTTGGCAAGAAAGTCTGGTAAACTTATAAAATTGTTAATACAGTATAAAAATCTTAAAAATAATTACTTATTAATAAATTTTTAACAAATTATTGCAATAGGTAATTCTGTGCTTGTTATCGAAAAAGGCCATTATTATCATCAAAGTGAGTTGACTTTGAAAGAGAAAGATGGTTATGAAAAATTATATGAACTTGGAGGTGGAATGCTTTCGGAAGATAGTAGGTAAATTATTTTTTTTAATACTATATACAGTATATATTTTATAATAAATTTTATACGATATTTTTTTATTATGTATTTAAACTTTTTTATTTACAAAAATTTTATTACCATTTTATTATTAGCATGGCTGTTTTCTCCGGTTCTAACTTTGGTGGAGGTACCACTATCGGTTGGTCCACTTCAGCTGAGGTGTGTATAATAGATATGTTTATAACAATAAATTTTAAATATTAAAATATAAAAAAATTAAAATCTAAAAAATTCAAACGTCTAATTATCTATTCTATTACCTTCGTTAATATCATGTGATCACCGCAGCCAAGTCATTTTGTTCGTGAAGAATGGGCCAATAACTTTGGGTTAACTAATTTTATGGAGGATGATTATAATGATTCTCTAAAAACTATTCAAAATCGATTAGGTGTCGGTACTACCAATATTATTCAAAACGAAAGCAATAAAATTCTTATTAGCGGTTGCAAAAAACTTGGTGCTCCGGTTGCCACTGTTTCGCAAAGCTCCGCGTCTAAACCACATGAATGTGGTTGGTGTGGCTTCGGTTGTCGATATGGTGAAAAACAAAGTGCTGTAATGACATATTTAAAAGATGCTAAAGAATATGGTGTTAAATTTATACAAGATTGTTTTGTCGAAAGAGTCCTCATCGAAAATAGTAAGGTTGTTGGCGTTGAAGCCACCGTCAACAAGGGTGAGATAAAATTCAGAATTAATGCCAAGAAAGTCATCGTTGCTTGCGGTGGTCTCCATAGCCCTGCTTTACTTTTGCGAAGTGGACTTAAGAACAAGAATATTGGCAAGAATTTATTCACAAATCCTATTGCTGCCGTCTATGGTATATTCCCTAATAAAGATGTTAAAACTTACTCTGGAACTATCCAAAGTGCGGTATGCATAATCAGTTCTACTATGCTCGCTGATTTATTCAAAAAAAAAAAAATTTTTGATTAATATAAAAATTTAAAGGTATGTGACGCCAAAGAAAACGTTGATGGGGAACACTATGGTGCAAGAATATTCGTTGGATCTTATCACCCCGCCACGATGTCTACAAGTTTCCCTTGGAAATCCTCATTACAACATAAACAATTTATGCTCCAATATAATCATATTGTTCCGCTTCTTACCATAACTCGTGACAGAGATCCGGGTCAAATCAGAACTGATTCCAGTGGTCTTCCAAAATTAGATTATAAATTAAGTCAGCATGATGCTGATAGCGCCATTGCCGGATTACAGACTAGTCTCAAGATTCTTGTTGCTGCTGGAGCGACTAAAATTGGAACTTGTCAAGCTGAGGTAGAAGAATTTGAGATCACGGGAGAAAATCCATTGAATGATGCAAAATTTTTACAATATCTTGAGAAAGTTAAGAAAGTCGGAGTTTCTTCTGGACAAGCTTGCCTTAGTAGTATACATCAAATGGGAACTTGGTATGGGCTTATAGTTGTTATTATTATTATTTTGCTGTGTGAAGTTTTAACGTAGGTACGTACGTGCGTACTTAAAATTTGTTTTTCTTAGTCGAATGGGAGATGATCCGGCTAAATCAGTGGTAAATCCTTTGGGAGAAACATGGGAGGTAAAAAATCTTTATGTCGCAGACTCTAGTGTATTCCCTACTTCAGCTGGTGCTAGTCCAATGGTAATTTTACAAGATATTATTTTTATTTATTTAAATAAATAAACATTATGATAATTTCATAAAGCTAATTCTTATCTTAATTTCCAAAGATAACAACAATGAGTATAGGATTCTATGTTGCAAAATGTATCCTTGCCGAAAAAGAATTTGTTAAGAAGGTAAAATTGAATTTTCTATCTAGATATTATAACAACTTTTTTATAATATTAATACAATATTGTTATAATAATTTAGAGGCAAAGTTCAATAATTTTCGGTACAAGTCTAAACGGTACAGTTATTGATAATACCACTGTTGAGAAGAGGACATCAAGGAGAAGATCAATTCTTTCGTCGTTTAGTTCAAAACGCTCTTCTACTGCCAATTAATATTTATATGCTAGTATATATATATTTTGATATACAGTATACTGTATCTATACCTTATCCTTAATTACTCTTATGATATAATTTATTTTTAATATATAAATAGGCGATGGGTACTTTTTTGTATTTATTTATTTATTATTATTAATTATTTTTATTTTACTTTATTATTTATTTTTCGTTATGATTATTATTAGCCATATCAAATTTTTAATAAAGTCGAGATGTTAATATAACTGATATCACTTGATAGGCGACTCGTACATAATTAGGAAAAGAAGACATTAATTGGTTTTATATTGATGATAAAACTTTAAATATATATATATTACGAATCACCATCTTTATCAATAAACGTATTTTGTAACGATAATCATTAGCACTATTTATTATTAAGCGGAAGATTATGCGAATGCCGATTATTGGTTACGCTAGAATTTTATTTACCAATTAGTGTTATAGGAATTATAATAAAGTTTTGGTTCCGAACATTTCTGCATTTAACAGTGCGTACGTACGTACCAGTTCTCTTAGTTTATGCATAGTTACGTAAATTCACGATTTTAATGTAAGTAGTCTATATATATGGTGAAATCTTGAATTGAATATTTAAGCTTTCACGGTGGCGAATTTAGTCTCTGAAGAACTATGATAAATACGTGTCGGTATTAGAGATGTGCGAATGCAGGTTTTTTTTGCCTCTGCATCGTGCAACCCTGTGGTTATACTGTTATATGTACATCTAAAGATGTTAAATAGTTAGAGATTTAACCATTTTGGAACTTAACCTATTATCGTTATCAGTCACACGATTTGTCACGGGATTATCACGGGAAGTGATTTTAATATAGAATTTAGAATGATCTACATCATATGATAAAATTTTTTTTTCATATAAAATTGACGAAATCATTTACTTTACGTTTGTCTTTTACAAGAACGAATATACTTTTATGCAAAGATCAAGTTAGAATCTCGCAAAGACATATAACAACTACCTACTAAACGTTTTTGAGTACCGTTTGTAACACCAAAAATAAAGAATCTCACTTGCGAAGTTGGGTATAAATTGGCTTTTGTAATCCAGTATAATTTAAACTTTGATTTGCGAAATAGGCACTAATGTCGCCAATTAAAACTAATTTAATTTACCAAAACAGACATATTACTAAACAGAACTTTTGAAACCCATAAATACAGGTGAATCAAGGTCAGAGTCATAACCAAAAAGCAATTTGATAAACAATTTCGGGATCGTGTAATAATTTAACACGTCAAAGTTTTACATTCGGCCGAAAATTGTTAACCCTGGATCAATTAATAATTTAAAAATGAATAGATGAAGTTACAATCAACACTTTCTATCCCCAAATCGTGACACTTACTTGTGGCATAGCTGAATGCTACAATTCAAGTTTATCCGTATACTAGCATCAACTTTGCTCTTATCTTTTGTTATTTTGTTAATTACATTACATAAATTTATTTTGACGCTACAGACTATTTATTTATTTTTTTTATTAGGCTTATTTGACAATAATCAGACCAGACCATTGAATGATTAAGCGATATGAGAAATAACGATTAAGTGATTGAACGATTGGATAATTGAGTGATTGAGCGATTGAACATTTGGGTAATTGAATAGGTGAAGCTACAATCAACACTTTCTATCCCCGAATCTTGACACTTACTTGTGGCATAGCCGAATGTTACAATTCAAATTTATCCGTATACTAGTATCAACTTTGTTTCTTTTGTTATTTTATTATTTTGTTAATTGCATTACATAAATTTATTTTGACGCTACAGACTATTTTTTTTAGGCTTATATGACAATAATCGGACCAGACCCATTGAATGATTAAGCGATATGAGAAATACGATTAAGTGATTGAACAATTGGGTGATATACGATTAGGGTTGTCAAATTACCGTAATTTACGTAATTTTGTGAAATTTTGCGTAAGTTTTCAGTAATTTGTAAAAAACATAATCATATGCTCATATGATTGGTTGGATCATATGTACATCGATTTGGCCAGTGAACTTTATGCAGAATCTACTGTAGCTCAATAATGCTAGCTGAGTTACTGAAATTTAC
>CAJVPU010002650.1:0-10260 GCA_910591775.1 Dentiscutata heterogama | reverse complement strand
GGTATGGCAGCTAGTGTAGAACCTTCGGGCGGACTACTTAAATAGGCAATCAAAAGTTGCATGTGTGACTAGTTGTATACTTGTTAATATACCAATATGTCTGCAAATATAATTGTAATAAGACACATAAACACAATAAAGCATTAGCAACCGTGATATCAGTCTTTAAAAAAAAAAAAAAAAAAAAGAGTACCTCTATGATCCACTTAATAGTCCAGAATTCTAAATAAAGTATTTTCATCTGCTATTTTAAAAAGGCTTTGATTAGGTAGTTCTGTTGTTCTAGCTATATTGGTAAAAGATACCAAGATAGATTTTCTTTAATTGATCTTTGTATTTGAGGCTAGTTCATATTTTTGCAAAATTGTTATAAGTTTTTTCCAATTTGAAGAAAATCTATTCCTACTATCAAGTCATTGGCATATGCTGTAACTTTAAAGTAATAATTTGCTACTTTTATTCTAATTAAGTCTTCTTAAATTTAAGGATAAGTGAATTTAGAGCTAAAATATATAAAAGAGATGTAAGTGAGTCCTCTTGTCTAACTCCTCTTTCTACTTGAATTGGTTCTGATATGAGGTTGAAATCTGTAATATGTGCTATTTGTAAATGAAATAAGTTTCTTACAATATTGATGAACTTGATATCAAAATTTATCTTTTTTAGTACTAGAAGGATAAAATTGTGACTTTTTCTATCAAAGGTCTTTTACTAGTCAAGTAGTAGTAACCAGTGTATTGCTGACTGATCTGCTTGATTTCTTAATATAGTGATAATATCTAAAGCTATATCTGTAATTGATCTACCTCTTATAAAAACCTGTTGTGATGAGCCGATAATCAATTTGCAAATAGTATTAATCCTATTAGCTATAATCTTCATACAGATTTTAATATCACAATTGGTAAGTGAGATTGGGTGTTAAATATTTATATTTTTTAAATTGTCTGATTTTTTTGAAATTAAAATAATAATACTTTTTGTCCATGATCTAGATATTAAACTATTCTCAAGATAATAATTGAAAAGACCTATAAGTATTAGATAAAACTCATATGTAAAACCATCTGAGTCTAAAAACTTGTTGTTAAGAAGCTGGTTTAGAACTTCACTAACTTCCTCTTTAGAAATTATACCTACTAGTATTTGGTTTTGACTTTTTGAAACTTTTGTTAAACTTTGAGTAAACCAGTTTGCAGCAGCTAAGTAATTATTTTTTACTCTGTAGATATCTTGGTATATATCTTTCATATATTGTAATTTGTTAACTAGATTGTCTGTCTGATTATGTCTAGAAATTTGAATTTTCTTACTTGCAGAAGTACTGTTTCTGGTTTTGTAAAAAGAGTAAAAAAATTTTGTAGATTTTTCTTCTTCTTCAACCCATTTTGTGTTCAATCTAGTCTGCCACTTGTCTAATAGAGATTGAAGTTCCTCTTGTAATTATATATTGATATGCTCTCTTAGTACTAGAAGGTATTTTGGGTTTTTTCTTCCAGCTGCTTTATTATTAGTTTGGGTTAATCTTTTTTGCAGCTTCTAAATTTTTTTTTCTAGTAAAGGTTGTGATCTGAAGGCTCTAATTATGGATTGTATTCTATACTTATGAAGGTTCTATTTTAAAAAATTTATAATATTTTTAATTTCTTCAATTACTTCTGCTTTGGGTAGCTGGTTTTGCTAGCTATTTTTATCAAATCTCTATTGTTTTGCTTTAAGCTTCTTTGTATTTATATGTAGTTCACATTTTACTAGGAAATAGTCAGAGTTGCCAAAATAGATTGTAGTCTTCTTGCAAAGGTGCCTATGATTAGCATCTATGAAAATATAATCTAATCTTATGGTTATTATATGGCCCTCTTGTGTATTTTGATAGTAAGTTATAAATGGCTTTGTACAAGCTATTACTGTTATAGTGTCAATATATTCTGATGTCAAATTTGATAGCAGTTCTCTTGTAGTATCATTTGTTAGTGATGACTAGCTTATTCTAGTCTCCTGTAGGTTAAGATTTGTGTTGAAGTCTCCTGTAAGGATAGTTATATATCTTTTATCTGTTTCTAGAGACCAGTTGTTAAAGAAATTTACTCTTTCTGCTATGTTTGAAAGTGCATATATATTTATAATATAGAATTTTTGATATTTGTAAATTATATTTATCTTAATTATATAGCCATTATATGATTCATTTGGATTTTCCAAGATAATATTTAGATTTTTAGTTAAGATAGTAGTTTTAGCAGACCAATATAAGCTGTATCTCTATTGTTGTTATAAAAATTTTCTTGTATTAGAGTTTTCTAAATTTATTTCTTGAAGCATAATTAGATCTAGATAATATGATTTTAGTAATGTGAGAGTTCTATGTGCTTTTTCTAAGTTGTTTAGTTTTTTAATATTTAAGGTTGTGATTTGAAGTTTGTTAACTATAAGATAAATTAAGTTGTTTGTATCTCTAAGAGCACTATTTTAGAATCTGTTTGCTTTGGAACCAGAATAGGATCTCAATTTAGATCTGTTTATAGCTGAAGTTAACTTTCTAGAGTAATTTCTAAATTTCTTTTTGAAGATAACTAGCATAAAATCTTCTGTATTTGTATTATTGGCTTCATCTATTGTATTATCTTTTTTGGTATAAAAAAATACTAGAGAATCTTCTATTGTATTTCTCTAACTAGTTTTATCAGTTTTGAGATAAGAAGATTCTTTTTCTATTTAAATTTTGGTATTAAGTAAGCTTTGAGTTTTTGCTATTTTAGCTATTTGAGTATCTGTTTCATCTTCTTTTGGCAAGAGGGTGAAAGTTTTTGTTATTTTCTCTATTTGGGTTTCCATTTATTCCTTTTTATTTACCACTATATTATTTTCATCACCATATTTTGTTGTTATATCAACAATTATTACATTCTTGAATTCTTTGTTATATAGGTTTTCAATACTCAAAGCTAGTTGGTATTGCCTCTGATTTTGTGCTTGTTTTTGTTCTTGTGCTCTTTGCAACTTTCTTTCTTTCTGTATTTCTCTTAATTCAATTGATACATAATATTCTTGGTACTCTTTTTTGATATTATCTGTTTTGTTACAGAGATAGCACACCTTTGGGGCTTCTTTCCAATTAGTTGTAACTTTCTGATCCCAAATATATATAAATCTAGATAACCTTGATATCAAGTCTGGGTTATCTGTTGTTTTAAAATTACTACCTATTGGTCTGTAAGTATTGATGTCTCTTTATATACAAGTGGTTTGATAGAGAAAATATTGCTAATATCATTAAAGGCTTCCTTGATTTGCTCTAAAATAAAATCTTTTTTGTCTATAAGCATGTTTCAAAAATATACAGATAGAAAACTTTGTCTAAAATTAACTAGAATATACCTCTGGAAAGTTTATTTAAAGATTACAAGGCTCTTTGCAGTATATAATTGCTGCTTTTCTTTATCTGTAAAGATAATCTCTAGATATAATTTTCAGTTTTTGATAAAGATTAATTTTGCTGCAATAAGATCTTCACCAACTATATTTGCTATTGTTTTTATAATATTTGTAGCAGAAATATTTTCTAGATTGTATTATTTAAAGATTAATACGTTCTCATTTTTAGTATAAATTCTTTTTTTTGGAGTGTAGATTGAGAAGGTAGCTTTGCCTCTTTCAAGTTTAGAGAACAGACTTGACCATTGTTTTGGTTCTGCCTGTTTATTGGCTCTATTTAATTAGTTATTTACATGTTTGTCTACATGTTTATTGTTGTTAGCCTTATCAGTTATGTGTATTGTTTGTTTTGTTGGGTTATAAAGCATATTGTTTGTTTGAGTAAACTAGTTGTTTTCTTCTTTTGCCACCTTTGTTTGTTTAACTCTATCTTTGGTATTTGCAGCTATACTTTCTTGTATATTATTGCTACTGGCAATATTAATTATACTGCTAGAGTTTTGGCCTACTGTCTATAACAAACTCTTGTTTTCTGCATCTGTATAGCTTGTTTTCCAAATCTAGGTTAGGTTTTCTTCTTCTTCTGTAGCTAAAGTTTTTGTCCTTTTACTTTTCTAGTTGAGTTCTAGTTTGTTTATATTAGACTTTTCTATACTATCTTGCTTATATTTCTTGTATATATGGGCCTCAGCTCTTAAAGTACTGTTTTTTTGTATAAAGAAAAATGAGTTTTGTGTAGTAATTTTGTTATCAGAAGATTTCTAGTTGTGAACTGGAAAGAGTTTTCTTAAATTAATTTTAATAAAATCAAAATCATTTGAATTATTTTAAATTATTTTGATATGATTCTAATTTAAATCAAATATTTTAACTTTATATAATTTAATTCTATTTAATTCGAAACAATTCGATTTATTTTAAAATTTTTAAATAATATAAATATTATTTTTTTAATATAATATTCATTATTGATATTTAACGGTTTATTAATTTTAGTGATATGAATATTTATGAAGCTACAGTAATTAATAAAATACATCATTTTGATTTGAGATTATTCAAATACCAAATTATTTTTATAAGCTTTTTTTTAAAAGAAAAATATAGTGTATCTATTCTTAATATTATTGATAATCAATTAGCTAATATTTTAAGGTTTTTAGAGCTTAAAATTTTTAAAAATAAAATTCAATCTCTTGCAGGAATTATTGCAAATAAATATTATAATCTTATGAAAGTTATGATATTTGTCCTGGATAATTTAAATATAGACAAATCTATTCAAATAAAGTTACTAGAGCTTTATAAAAGTTAGAATAATATGTATCTCTTAAGTTGATCTAAAGAGTTCTCTAAAAGTAACTTAGAAGAATTTGAAATATGTAAATTATTTTGCAACAATGTGAATTATTTTGAATTATTTTGAAATTTTTAAAAAATTTTATTACTAAATTTTAATTTTGTTTAATTTTATTTAAAAACTTACAAAAAATTGGGCTTAAAAATTTATTTCTCTTTTTGAATTATATTCTGCTTCTGAATTAAAGCTTCCAAAATTGTATTCATGGATCTATTATACAGCTGATTTAATTAAAAAATATGGTTATTTAAATGAATTTTCTACTGAAACTTATGAAAGTCTATATAGAGATTTTGTAAAAATACTATTATTTAACAAATAAACAAAATATTGAGGATCAAATATTGAAAATGGTAATAGTTAGTTTATTTTTTAATAATATTTAAAATATTTTAATAAAAATTAACTAAATTTAATTATATTAAATAGGTTTAAAGACAGGTTATAGCATCAAAATTATTATCAGACAATCTAAAAAAATCTAAAACTATAAATCCTTTTAAATTTACTAATTTAATTTGAACATTTGGTTAGTAAATTAACCTGTTTAAAAAATCTTTACCCAGATCACCCAACGGGTGAGCAATATGCTACTCGGGTGAAATATATTAGTTAAAAAAAAGGCACTATCTGAATCATCTGACAGGTCACCCGTTGGGTTACCCAGATTAGATAAAAAAAAAATTCTAGTGGTTAATATTCTGAAACTCTAATTAACTGAGCACAAAATTTTTAGGTGATTTAACTTGCTTTTTTTTTTGATATATAATTAATATTATAAGATTCTGGCTATTTTAAAGCTAAGTCAATTTAACTAACTAGTATTTACAATAGAATTTTGTTCACTGATTAACTATAAGCTTAATATAGTTAGAGAGATTAGAAGAGTATTCAAGATGGATCAAAACAAATTAAGAGTACTTATGCTTGATTAAGATTAACTTTAATTAGCTCATAAAACTATAAAGGCTTGTAGATCATTATAATATTATTACTTTTTTATTAGTTTATTAATACTTATTCCTAATTTTATTAATGTATACGGTAAAAGATATTATTGGGACCAAATGTACTAAGATATTCAAGAATATATACGAACCTATACTCAATGTCAAGTTAGGAAAAAAGGAACCCAAAAAGAACCTCTTCATCCAATTCAAATTGGCTGAGCTTTTGAATGAATTAGAATTGACCTTGTAGAACTCTTACCGATTACCCAGCAGAATAACCATTATATCATTGTTGCTACCGAATACTTAACTCGATGGCCAGAAGCCAAAGCAGTACTAGATGCAGGTGCTAATACACTTGCCAAGTTTATATTCAAAGAAATTGTGTATAGACATAGAACCCCTAAAGTTATCCTCTCTGACCAAAGACGAAACTTTATTAGTGAAACTATCCAAATCCTGTGTAAATAATTCTTAATCAAGCATAAGTTCTCTTCACCACACCACCCACAGACAAATAGATTGGTAGAAAGATTCAACCGAACCTTGTGTAAATCGCTTGCTAAAGTTAAAGGAACAGATGATTGGGACATTCACATCCCTGCAGTACTTCTTGCATATTGAACAAAGAAACATGCCACTACTAGCTATATGCCATTTTAACTTGTCTATGGCCAACAAGCTACCTTGCCTATCGAGACACTTTTTCCACTAGAACCAACAGCTGCTCATGAAGATATTAATTTACAAGATAGTATCTTAACCTGAGTATATGAGTTAATTGAAAAACTTCTCGCACTTCAAGAGAATACAAAGCATAACACAGAAAGATCTCAAGAGAAATAGAAAAAGTATTTTAATTCATGAGTTCATGTAGAAGAATTCGATATAGGAGACAAAGTATAGATACAACGAAAAGACATAGAAATGTCATGTTCTGCCAAATTTGAAGATAAACACACTGGACCCTTTATTATTCACGGAAAGTTAGAAAATGGAGCCTACAAATTACAAACAATACAAGGAAAAATTCTACAAAAATATTATAACAGTGACCGACTCACAAAATACCATGAGGCATGGACATGGGAACCAATAGTTGTTGTGGAAAATCATAAATTTCTGAAAGAAATTTTATCCGATGGAGAGTAACACAAGAAAAATTTCTTGTCAGACAAATGTGTAACCCCAAAAGATATATATACAGCCAACCGAACCCTTGGTTGAATTTTTCTGACTTTACCAATTAAAGAAATGAAACACACTACTTTACAACCTAACACTATTCAAGCCCTATGCTATTTTCTCTCTATTTGGAAACAGGACCCAGCCTCTCATTATATATTAGGCATTTCTAACTCTAATACACTCTTATAGAATAATAACCAACCCGAACAATGTATTAATATTACTCCACAGGCAGAAACACAAGCTTCCAATGAAATTGATAAATTAATTGGAACATTAGACATCCTAGACACTACACCACCCTTACAAGTAGATACAACCAAGAATCTCTTATTAACTCAACTCAAAGAAGATTTGAACCAGACTCTACATCCCCAAGAAATTAGTCGTACTAATCCTTATACTGCTACTGATTGGAAAACACAAGTTGATAAAATCTTAAAGGTGCTGCCCCAGTATAGTAAATCCCGTCAAAATTAGATTACTATGATTGAAGCTCATTTTTACTTAGAATTACTCTTAGAGAAAGAATCCTTATATCAGAATCAAATAAAAAAGCTGATTCAGAAACAAAAAGGAGATCGACAAAGTAAAGATATCATTAAAGAAGCTCAATGAATCTATCAACTTTTCTCCCTATGGCCAAAGAATTTAATTTACCAGACTAACTATTTAGCTATGACTCAGATAGTCAAGCTAATTAATGAAGATTTTAAATCGTTAGTTAATAGTTTGAAGTCTTGAAATTTGTAGAACAAATTTTCTTAAGAGGACCGAAATATTATAGAATAGATTTTTAGTGTTAGCTTCTTGAATATATAAATATTAGTATAATTATTATTTTATCATATTGTTATTATCCTATATTATTATTAGCTTTATTTAGTATTTAGTATTGTTAGCCAAAAAAGAAAAATTGTAAAAAGTGTACTTGACACTTGACACTTGACGCTTAACATTTGATACTTGATACTTGATGCTTGACACTTAATGCTTAATGCTCGATGCTTAATGCTTGACACTTCTTGGCGATGCTTAGCACTAAGTGTTGATGCTTTACCTAACAGATATAAAAACCCCACCAATTCCCCCAAATCAAGCAAGTTCCAACAAGTTCGAAATCCCCTATTCTTCTTATAACTTAGACAAGTTATATCCACCTTCCTCCTTAGATTAGTTACCTTTATAAAGGATTCCTTTAGGCACAGAAACCTATCGAATAGCCTTATCTCATCTCAATAAATAAAGTTATATTTTATCTATAAACTCTTGCCTCCATCACGAACTGCCTTAGAGAAGGGTGTAGTTTCTTAATAGAACAAGGAATTACACTTTCCTCTTGGACACCGCTATAAACCTGTAAAAGATCTCTGTAGCCGTGTTATTGTTATAGTAGCGAGTTCAAGAAGGCCTCTCTACTGTAACAATATAATAGTAATTTTCATAATATTATAGTAACTTATAGTATAGTGTAACTTCATAATCTGAGGGTGTTTTATAATTTAAGCTTGTAATCTAATAACAACTTTATACTATAATTAATTACATAATTCTATAATTACTTCAGAGTTTAATAGTATCTTTATAATCTATTTTTTTGATTATTTTTATAGCTTTTTTTTTATTTTTTGACAATTATATCCAATTCCAATACTTTATTGATGTTAAATTTGGTTCAAAGAGTGGAAAATTTTTTTTACATCATAGAAATATCTACATACTACAGTCGGGATTATTTCCATATTTGGTATATCCAAATCTCGCAATGATCTGCATTGTACGAAAGTACAGAAATTTTCTAGAATTATAAATATTGCTAAAATCTGATTGGTTAAAAATTTTTATTATAAAAATACAAAAAATAAAAGAGCAAGAAAAGTGTTTGTTACTAGCCTTAAGCATTTAGTTCTTGCCTTAAATCCATCTAACTTTAACTTTAGCTTTAAGTTCCAATTAGTTCAAATCCAAAGCTTATATATTCAAATGAATATTAATTATAATTTGTATAAATTACCTGTTAATCTCTAATTCTTGAACTTAAGAAGGCTTAATGTTAAAAATTTTACCAAAATCAAAGCTATTTTTTTTTTCAAAAGGTTTTGTGTATTCAATACTACAATTTAAACCTTTTATATGAAACATAATGCAAAATTACAAAAATTATTAGGTATTTAATAAGATAAGTATTGAAGAATGCATTACTGCATTAGCTTGTTTTACAGTATATTGTATTTTTAATGACAATAAGATTTATAATTTAGGTTTGAAGTTTCTCTTATAGTTAATAGTTACAGAGCTACAAAAAGAATCTTCAAAATATCTGAATATAGTAACTTTATTAAATAATGTTATCAAAAGTTTTAGAATAACGAAAACTAAATATAATCAAACCTCTACAAGTACACACTCTTGAGGTCAAAGTTTAACAACATGCACTTGGAGAATAATAAGAGAAAGTGTATTTATAAGTTTATATATAGTTGTGCCAGAATTTGAGAGTATGTATGTACTTATAGAAAGTACACTTATAGAGATTTGGCTATATTGTTTAATTTCTAATTGCTAAAGGTAGTAACAATAATTATTAATATAATTTCGAGTTATTGAGATTAGTAATTGATTATTTATTTATTTTAATTTTCTGATTCTATTTTATTTTCAAGTTCATTTTGATTATTATGCAAATTTCTAATACTTTGTAAAATTTTTAGCAACTTGGCATTAGTTTTTTGTGACAACCTGTAATAAATTGGACAATCTGAAGTATTAAAATTTAGCAATAAATTAATAATTGCTAAAAGTTTTTAGTCATATTTTTTTCATCCATGGCTACTACTGCTTCCTGAGCAGTAATAGATATTGGTCGAAGTAAGGAATTTGACTCGCTGCTTTTAAAAGTCTCATTAATTGCCTTTCGCATATTAAATTACTGAAATTTTTCAGTTGTTTACTAAGCAGATATTCCTATCCAAGACTTTTGAAAGTGCAATTATTATTTTGAGAATTCAAAATCTAGCTTTATATAAATTAATCCAAAATTACTGTGATTTTAATGTATAATCTGGACATATCTAATCTCCTGATAATTCATTATCCACATGCTTGATCATATTAAATAATATGCGATGTAGCTAATTATTATCAAAATATATATTATAAGTACAGATATACGCGGAGGACCAGGTTTATGATGGCCAGACCCAACAAACAGGACAGGCTATGGTATTTTGCGCAGCTGTGAGAGCCGAGCATACGGCGAGCGATTCTATAGAAGGACCCCAAAATGTCTCAGTTTCCATTTCATCAAACCCTACTGAGACTCCTACC
>CAJVPU010002649.1:0-10261 GCA_910591775.1 Dentiscutata heterogama | reverse complement strand
TATAAAATTTATATAAAAAATTTTTTTAAAACCCACCCGGTTATTAAAACATATAAAAATTTTTTTTTAGAAGTTTTTAAATTTTGACCCGACCAGGTTATGAAAACCAATTAATTAATTTTGCATGGCCTAAGTTTTAATTTTTATAAATTACTAAAAGTGCAATAATAAAAATTGTTATTCTTTATATAAACTACAATATTGTATTAAAAACTATATTTTTAAAACTATATTTAAAAAGTTTACCAAGAAATTATAAATTATTTTTTTAGTTAAAAAATTTCTTTAAAACTATATATTTTTAGTTTATAAGCAATTTTAAATTTTTGTCTTATAACATAAATACAAATATTGTAAAAATCTAATTCTTATTCTTAAATATTATTATATTAAATTTTATTTAAATATTTTAAATAATTAAAAAAATAAATCAAAAGCATATTTATAGTAATTATACAAGCAAATTTGTCTATAAATTTCTACCAATTAAGAAATGATACAATTATTTTTCTGTATAATCATATAGTTAAACATATAGGCTAAATATTGCAAAAAGAAACCAAATTGACAAAACAAAAGATTAATTTTTATATTATAAATTTTATAATAATTATAAAAAAATACAAACTTTAAAGAGCAATATAGCAAAATTTTATTAATACAACTATTTTTGTATCTTAAGTAAAAAATAATTTAAATATTATTCTAAATTGATTTATATAAAAAAACAAATAATCATTAGCATTTTCCCCAATAATCACTTAAACCAAATTTTCTCACTAATGAAAACAAAATTTTCTTTGCTAAAGAGTTGTTTACATAGCTATATATAGTAAAATAACACTATACAATAGTTTTTATAAAGGTCAACTAGTTTACTTTCTAGTGACTCTTCTATATTTTCAATATACAAGCCAAAAGTATTGGTATACAAGATAACTGGCAAGAAGGTGATACTCTTGTTTACAAAATTTTGGTAGAGTATAAAGTATATACTATCGATAAAGTTTTTAGTAGTAAAACAAAAAGAAACAGCAAAGAAATAAGTTATTCAACACACTTTTTAGAAAATTTAAAGATTATACTCTCAAGAATTCTCTACTATATTCTTGCTCTATTTTGATATTTTTTTAGCAATTTTTTGCCAAAAAGTGGAAAATTCAGCATACCCTCTTCAAAAGCTCTACAATGTTTATCAATTTCAAATTGGAAACAGGTATTGCCAAAATAGACCTCAAAATAGTGCAGAAAGGTTACCATGTATGTCTAGAGCTTCTAGAAAATTTTAGTAGATTTTACTCTATTCCAAACATATATATATATATAATGTATTAAATTAGAGTCAAGTATTATATAATCTTTATAATAGTTAGACTGAAATCTAATACTTGTATTGTCTCATATCTTTTTTGTCAAATTTTTTTTCTTTTGTCTGTATTTTGTTTTCTTTTTTTCTTGTTTTTTTTTTTCTTTTTTTTTTCTACTTTCTTGGTAAAATTATTTAATTAGTTTCTCACTTTATCCTTTTGCTCTTTTTGAAAAAAGAAAAATTTAAAATAAAGTAGTCTTGACAAAGCTAGCAATAAGCTTCTTAATGAATTGGAGGATATAACTCTAGAAAGTTAAAACCCCAATAAGGAAAGGTATTATCACTGCATGAGGTCATATATAGGTACTTTGGTAACTGGATAAGTCTTTATTGTATAAGGAGGGAAATTTATATAGTTTCTATGTAATTTTTTCTTAGTAGTTTATTACTATTACCTCTTATAATAAAGGCAGAACTACATATAAAAAAAAAAAAAAAAAAAACAAATAATATAAAATGCACCTATGGTATTGTTAGTGTTAATATATTTTTAGAAATAGGGTACAATTTTAAGGATTTTTTTTTATATATATAATAATGTATATTAGATATAAGGTTCTAATTTTAGTTTTTATAAAGTTTTTGGGGGTCCTGAGCATTTTTACTTAGAATACCCGATCCTGTTTACTTAGTACATTTTTGAGAAATAGGAATCTATGGTGTTAAACACCTATGGAGCAGAATAGTAGAGTTGTAAAAAAATCATACTGTATCTTTTGAAAAAATTGTCAATTTGGTCTCTTTTTTGCAGCACTTAGCCCACATGGTAAATTTTTTTAAAAATATATTTATAAAAAGGTTGTACTTATATAAAGTTTTTTTTTTATAAATTAAATCATAATTTGGTCCAATAAAATATAATTACATATGTAATTCTGTAAATATTGAGAGTTAACTATAGTTACAACCTTTTATAATTACTAGATTCTTGTTTTTTAAACTATATAATAATTATATCAAAATTTAACTATACTTAAAATTTTTTTAATATTTATAATTAAATTATAATAAAGATTATTATAACATTATAATAATATATTTAAACTATTGCATTTTCTCTTTATTTTAAATATACGGTATATAAATCTCTTATAGCTTATTTATTTATAATATAAATTAAAATTTAACTTTATTTTAAAAAAAATTAATTCCTAATAAAAAGCTATTTTTGAGCAATCCACAAATAATCTAAACCATATTGTGCATTAAAATAAATATAAGAAAAAAAAAAAGTGATTAGAACTTAAATTTTAAAACTCAAAATCAAAATAACATTTTGATCTCTTAATATCGATCATTTGGACAATTTTATAATCAAATTCAAAAATTTCAGTGGATTGACAGATTATAATATTAGAGTTATAATCATCACGATAATTAAGAGAAAAAAAAAAAATTATTTATACCTTTCAAAGGCAAATTTTGTATTCTTCAGATATCTAATGAATTGAGAAATAAGTTTGTCAAATATCATTATCAGATTTAATAGATATATCCTGTCGAAGTGCAATATTATCAGAACTTCTTAGAGGTTGTTTAACATTTCATTTGATTTAGGTTCATAAATCTCATAAAAAAAAAATCATCCCATTAATTCTACGTAACTGCTGACAAATGTAAATCTTTTCTTTACCTTTATTATTTTAATTTAATCTCCTTGTCATATGGATTGAATTGAATATGGTAAGCACATTTTGAACATAAGCGGCTTTATCGATTATTTTTTTTTTGAAATAGATTCGTTATTTCATAATGGCATTAGAATTCAAAATAAATACGACAGCATTTAAAATCGTTCCTTATATGAGTGACGTCAAGAGAAAACTTGTAAGTCATGCTTTTTAATATTTTTAAAAATACCTAATTTCAATATCATTCGAATCGTCTCATTAAGATGATTCAAAATGATATTGATATTGAAATAATTCAATTCATGATTTTAAGGTAAATATTCAAAGGCATGAAATTGCAGACTTTCCCTTTTCCAGTACGGCGGCTTTTCAGTGGCGTGGCTCTCAGTCTTTGCCATTTTTGTCAAATAGAATCCAGAATTCGATAACGATGTCGTATGCATAGCCTAATATTAGATAGCCAAGTATTTTTCAGCAATATATATAATATAATACTAAATGCCGAATACTTCGTAATGGCTTACGTCATGTATGTGGTGCTGATAGTTCTCTACACCATATACCCTATTGAAGAGAGCTTGGTTAATTAGTGAGGATAAGATATTTCTCTAAGTTACTGGAGACGAAGGTGTACGGAACTTAAATAATAATATGGTAATAGCACAATATAATGATAATCAAATTTGTGATAATTGATGTGACCGATGATCATGGTGATATTGATGGCATCTAAATAAATACTGTCTTTGGCCTATTTTACCCCGCAGGAATTTTCTCACAGGTCTTACACCGGTTTTAACTTTATTGCATCTTATCTTAATCTTACATGTTGTGAAAGTTATACTTCGGAGACTCAATCTAGACGCTTTTATCTTTTCTGCTAACGAATTCGTCTTAAAAATGAATTCGCATATTTCTGAGAACGCTGTCGGAGATATATCACCGCCTCGCGACGCGTATCATTTAGACTTTAATGAAGAAAAAGACGCGACCACTTCACCTCCTGCAGTGGTCACTGATTCTATCGACCAATTGGAAGACTCAGGGGCTAGTAACGACACGGATTCGGGTGATGAAAACCCAATTGGGGTGACAGTATGCTCGTAGACTTTAATTACTTCGTTTTAAATTAATTTCTTTTTAGACATTGGATGGCTATCTCTGCCGATGCTAATTTATCATTGATAGGTAATTGACCAGGCAACCATTACTGAATCCGAAAGAAAAAAAAATTCGGAATTTTTTTGTGGCAGGGGTTCTAAAACACCTGAGAGATACATGAAAATTAGAAATTTCATTCTTAATGCATGGAATAGCAATAAACCAAAATACGTGTCCAAGACAAGTGTTAGATCAGGACTCAAGGTGCATATGCACTCTTATGCATCATAATATTTGATTTGCGTATATGTTTGATATCTAAAGCTACATTTTTGTTGTATAGGACTGCGGAGATGTGAATGCCATCGGTCGTGTTCATTCATATCTAGAATTGATAGGTGCCATCAATGTTGGTGATGACTTAGTAAAGAGAAAGCAACGAACTTTCAAGCCAAAAGTACTTTATGATGCGGGCAAAAGTACTAACGTAATTAAAAAAAGAAAAGGGAAGACTGCGTTGGTGGATGAGAATTGGACTCTTAATGGGTTAATTATAATTTTTCATTGAATTTATTTTGCTGATACTGATGTATATAATTTAATCTAATCTATCTGTTCAATGAAGACGCGGTAAAAAAAGCCGTAATGAAGAAAGGTATGAATGAGATTGAGTTTTGCTATTAACTTTAATAGTTTTTGACAAAATTTTGAACACTTTTTTAAAAGAGCAAGTCCAAATGAATATGATGATGATGGAGAGGAAGGAACTCCAGGTACAATTCCTTACAAAAATTTTCTTGGCCGTCTCGGACTTTATTGTTATTAAATATTCATAATTTTCTAGGCGACAATCAAATACGCCGAAGCAAGCGAACTCGTACCAGTACGAAAGGAGGTCGAATTAATTATAATGAAATATCCTTTGCTATTTTAGGGATAAATCGTTCGGAATTGTGATAATATTTCCCTTAATGTATAATATTACGATGTTCTAGCATATGACATGGTCGGTTCCTATGATCCTTTCAGATTGGTACCACCACTTAATTATACGTCAAGAAATCCAGCGCCATTCCGTGTATCGGTTACAGCAAATGTCATGGTATACCTGATAAATAAATATTATAATTACAATTTTATATAAGCATTAATAATTATATACATGAATAATAGCTCGTAATGGATTTTCATGCTCATTTGGCTCATACGGAAATCATCGGTTTACTCGGTGGCCATTTTCATCCAGATAGTGAAAGTATGGAAGTGACATACGTATTTCCATGCAGAAGTGCTAGCACTGGATTTCAGGTGTTTACGCATTAGTGTATAATACTATAAAATAAAAAAAAAATTTGAAAATGTTGTAATCTTACATTTGCGATTTGTTTAGTGTGAAATGGATCCAGCATCTGAAGTTGCTGCGAGAGAAGTTTTTGCCGAAAAGGGTCTTCAATTCGTTGGGTGGTATCATTCACATCCAACATTTGAACCTCAACCTTCTGTCCGTGATATTGAAAACCAGACTCAGTATCAGGTATAATTAATGAGCTATTAAGTTCATTATTTATTACAAAAAGCCATAATTAAATATAATTTACATGTTTAATACAGGAAATGTGGCGACGTGAAGACGGTGTGGAACCCTTTATTGGCGTTATTGTGACGCCGTATGATGCTGGACACGAATCTAATGTATCCAGATTTCAGTTCTGGGTGAGCGGAACAAACTATGACCTTTCGGGGCAATTTAGTAAGCGCCAAAATTTTATTGGATATTACTTCTACATTTCTGCAATTTTAAGTGGCTATTTATTCTTTATTACATCAGGAACACCTTATTCATGCCAGCATTCGGTATCACCAAGTGCAAGTTTACCCGAGGAAATGTTTACACAATTATCTGAGTTGATCGAGGAATATCAAAATTATGACCAGTAAGTGTATCAATTTGACATTAAAGCATTTATTTTCCTTCATAATAAATATATATATAGCACAACAATGGTTATGGTAATGCTATTGTAACAATGCATAATTTTTTTTGACTAACAATTATTGTCATAAAATTTAGGCGAGTTGACATGACCGAATCCTTTAGAAACGAGGATGATGTTTCACGCCTTGATAAAATGCTAGAATCATTATCTTCACATATATCGGTTGCTTCTTCCACTGCCGAGAATTTTATTTCTCGGGTAAGGGAACTTATGAAGACAAACTTCCGTCCAGACAAGAAGAGTAGTGCGGAATGTCATGGTAATACTGATTCAATAATAAAAAAAGGGCAAGAATAATACTTTGACAGACAATTAATTGATGGGGTAATGATTTTTAAAGTTTTATATGCTATGTTCTGTTATTTCCTTTTTTGTTTACTTTTTGTTTTTTTTCATTATTGGACAAGATTGTTGGGGTTGGTCTTGTGTATTAATGCATCGGATTTTTCATTGTATCCAAAGCATGATTTTTGCTTTTTTTTTTTTTTTTGTGTTTCAAGATTTTCGTCCAACATGATACATAAAAGTAAATTTCAGCCCAAACCGTCCCCAACGGCAAATTGGTAGACTAGTTATATTCGTTTAGTTATTATGTTTATATATGGAAAAAAGGTGGCACGTTGTGTGATGAGGATGAGACAACGATAAATCATAGACCCCTTGTATTCGCGAAAATTTATCAATCCATAACGATAACGATTACTGTGCTCGAAGTAAAGCAATTACTTGTTTTGTGTCCTTGCATAGCCGTTATTTTGGCTGTCTAATCGTAGTCGCTGCTTTTATACTCGTTGCGAGAATAAGGCTATTTGAAAGGAAACGAGCCTTTATACAAAAAAAATAAAATACCGATATACAAATATAAAATCTATTGTAAAAAATCTATTGTAAAAATCGATTACTGGAAAATCACCTTTTCTTCCCTTATATATTCCTATTTTTCCTTTTTTTTTTTTTTTTTTTTTTTATTATGTTCAATAGTCCAATAGTAGTCCAATAGTCCAATAGTAGTCCAATAGTCCAATAGTTTGACTTTTACAAGCCTGTAACATTTATTTTATTTCTACAGTGCATTTTGCTTCACTTTCGCATCCGTTTCTATCTATCACGACCTTATCATACATTTATATTTTCTAATGAAATTTGTATAAGTGTAATTTGGTCTAATATTTGTATATAGTGAAGCCTTAATATTAATAGATTGAGATAGAACAAGCTTGTTTTAAGCCTTCAGAAATTATCGACATTTATATAATTTTATAATATGCCCGGAACCGAGATGCTAAATGAATCATTTGGAGCAAATGAGCAGGAAGGTTTACCAACGGATGCAGCAAGTTTTCTACCTTTGATGCTCCAAGCTCAGGATCTTATTAGTAAACTCGAAAGTCGAGTATTTGAATTGGAAAATGACCTTGAGGTGTGTAAAAATATATAAAAAAAAATAAAAAATACTTTTTTCTATATTGCATAAAATCATATGCAATCGAAATTTCAATTCATAGAAATTTGATATTTTTCAGTCTGGAAATTTTATATTTAGCACTTAAAATAAACAATTTTTTTAATATAATAAAATCAGACCATAAATGAAGCTCATGAACATGAACGAGATCAATTACTCCAAGAAATTGGTGAGAAAGATGAATATATTCATAATTTAAAAACCAAAGCTAGTCGTCTTGAGTTTGGAGCTCGGGAGGCCATAATTGTTCTAGCAAGAACTGTAGAAATGCTTAAAGCACAAAGCCTTGAAGAAGAAGAAGAAATTAGCAAAGACGATGACGATAATGCTACAGCAGTAGAATCAAATGATTTGGAGGGACAATTCCTAGATAGTATTAAATTATGTTTAAATTATTTAAAATGTACCCAAAATAATCAACAAGCACCAAAAAATCCAAAAAAATCGTTACCACAAGTACGGCGTGATTCGAAACTTCAACCATCTAATGACGATGACTATGAATCTGATCACAGGATTGAAATTATTGCCCCGCAACATAACCCTCTACCTAATAATGTTATACCTAATCACGTTGTACAAAAGGAGGAGGTAAATGACGATGTAGAAAATGATATAAATAATAAACTTACAGTCCACCATGATAATTCTAGGAGGGAATCTTTTAGTAGTAGTCAAATTTCGCTGGACGATATGCCTAATCTCGATGAATATGATTTAGATGGTTCAGAGGACATTGCAGATTTTGATATTCCTATGTCTGATGATGACAACGAAAATGATGATTACAATAACGATAGTGATAACGATAACGATGATAACGATAACGATAATGATAACGATAACCATAACAATTTAACAGCACAATATCTATCTAGTCCAAGAGGGTCAGTTGACAGTGCATTCGAAGAAGAGCTTGCGCGACGTCAAGAATATTTAATCAAGTTTAATGAGCATAAAAAGAATAATTTTCATAAGAAATCTGAAGAAACCGAAGATGAGCAGGAAGATGAAAGCACAGATGATGATTATTCTGACGATGGTGATGATGAACATCGTCTTGTCCATGACAATTTACCATCTCCTGGTCCAGTCCCTAATGTTTTGCAAAATAACAGCATCTGTCCCAATTGTAATACATTGCTCTCTCAAGTTGATCAACATGTTGAGGAGCGCGCTTATCTTAAACGTGATCTTTCTGCGTTAGCATTATCTCTTGCGGAAGAACAATCTCTTCGGTCTCAAATTCAGAATAATAAAGAGAGTTTAGAACGGGAAATAGATGAATGGATAAACGCCATGTTTGAGAAAGTTAATCAGATGGTATTTGATGAGGCCAATACACGTGAAGAGTTAGAATGCTTAAACAGGGAGACTAAAGGCAAAATGGATAATTCATTGAAATCATCTGAAAGTAGGCAGGATCGATTAAGAGAAATGAAATTATTATTGGTCCATTTAGATTCCGCCAAACAAAGGCAGAGTGTACCGACACAAAATGGAGCTCCACTAAACAGAAATTCTATTGTCCGTCGAAGTTTACTATCCAATTCTCCGGCAAATAGTCCAAGAGCAAGCAGGATATTCGGTCACATGTCTCCTAATATATTTTCAAGTCAATTTTCGGATGAAATAACGTTTTCTAAGGGCAGAAATATTTACATTGATAGTATAGTTTTTGAAGAATTCCAAGAATATGTGAAGTCGCTTACAAACTCCCCAACTCCTGTGAATTCTAATCCTACACATCCATTTATGAAGCGTTGCATGAGTGAAGATATCCAACCATGCTTATTCGAAGGACACGCAGGATGGAAATCACCATTTTATAAGAGACGTTTATTAGATGCTATTATGAAAAATCAATGCGAAATTCAAAAAATACATTATAATTCAAACTCTGTTCCAAGTATATCTGAGACCAGCCAAATCAGCAGTTCAACATCGAACACACGGTCGAACAATTATAATGAACCGCCACCAGCACCAAAACTTAAATGTGGTCTTTGTGGTCAACATAGAAGTTGTGATTTCCGCATGCGAATTTCTGGACCTGATGCTGCAGTGCCACCAATGACAGCTATGACCCCATCATCCCGATTTTCTGTTACAGGAAGCCCGGGATGGATTCCACTTGATAGATTCTGTCGAGATCGTGTTGTTGCCGTTTGTGATTTTTATACCTATATTTCACATTTACGTAAAGGATTATTTGCAAATTCACCAGTATGGGGAATGTATAAGCAATGTCTTAAATACCGCAGAAGAATGAGCATGGCGCGCGTTAGTAGCGTTAGTATGTTTGAAGAGGAGGATGCCATTATTAATGAATGCTTAAACAATTCTGAAATGGAAGGAATGGTCGTACTTGTGAATTAGGAAAAAGACCCGTAGAATATTTCGGACAATAGACGACAGAGAGAAAAAAAAAAATAAAATAAATTATTATTATTTATTATTATTATTATTATTATTATTATTACTATTATTATTATTTATATATATTATATATCTCTGTCATTTTATTATTTGAATGAAAAATTGGGTCCTTATTTAATTGAAAAGATTTTTAACTTTTTTTTTTTTTTTTTTTTTTTTTTTGTCCAGAAAAAAAACAAAAAAAAAATTTTTTAAAATTTTCCATGTTCAATTAATACTCTTTTTTTAAAAAAAAATTTTTTTTAAAAAATAAAATGCC
>CAJVPU010002648.1:0-10261 GCA_910591775.1 Dentiscutata heterogama | reverse complement strand
TATGGCAAACTAGTTATTTTATCAGATAATATCCAACGCTTAGTATCTATAGGGCAAAGAGCCTTCTTTTCTGATTCGACCAAAGATAATATATGGTCTTTTGATCGGATACCCACATTCTTAGCATAGAATACTTTATTACCAAAGAGACAGTCTCGATATACTTGGGTCATAGGTGAATCATTCTCTGGATAAGTATTCTTAGCCATCTCATTCATACCCTTTTTGCTAACTCCCTTATGCTTAGACTTTGTAGACTTATCTGCCAAAACATAGTGATAAGACTTGGCTCGAATATGTATAGATTCTGCAATTACACTATCTGGAGTTTCATCCTTGTAAAGCCCAATAGTTTTAGAATCATTAAGATCGAAAAGATCAGGTTACTCTGCCATGTCTTTATAGATATCTTCAGTTTCTACTTGGAATATAAATGAGTCTGTATCCATATATCCAAGCTGGGCTTTATTACCATATCTCTCTTTTACATACCCATACCAGAAGCGATACATTAAGAGCTTACTAAGACCTAGAACTGATGCTCCAACAATAATAGGTTTATTAAGAGTCACACTAGCTTTTCCCATATGTGCTCCTATAAGTGAAGGTCCAAGTTGTCTAGCATACTTAAAAGAGGGTTTACGGATTTTATTAATAAACTTCTTTTCATCTTGCTCATTGTTCATAGCTATAAGCTTGACATCTTGGTATTTGCGAACATTTTCCATAGTTTTGCCATATACCGAGTTATTCATAAGCTTAAAGAAATCTTTCTCAAAAGTATTTTTAGCTCCTTGACGCTTTTCTGTATTAAAAGCTATATAGGGTGCAAGCTAGTTAGTTTGATCAAATGATAAGATTTCTATTACCTCATCTACTATCATACCTAATTTTACATAGTATTGAAGCTCTAGGTAATGAATAACATAATTTTTTCGTGGACCAAGATGGGGTACTAATTTTTTTGTAGCTGAGAAACGTCCACTATCTAACTTATCTACAAGCTCTGTAGTATGGGGACACAACATATCTTTACTTACAGCCATGTTCTCTACAGCTGGGGGTAAATCACTCAAATATTCATGAGTTTTTAAAGGAAAATGTGTATTAATTTTTAGAAAATATCCTCTTTTAGCATCTGCTTTGGTATTAAGAATCTTATTGAGCATTTCTTTTTGGAAGATTGGATTGTTTTTAAAATGCTCACGTCTCCCTTCCCATTGATAATTTTCAATAGGCAAATATTGACTCATGGCCCACCCATAAAGATTATTAGCATCGACATATGAAATCCATGTTGTAGACTTGGATGGGTTAAATGTCTTGCCTATTTTTAGATTATTGGCCTTGAAATATCGATGACCTGCCATAGCTATACCTCCACGCTTAGCTTCTTCTATAAAATCATGCATAGACATATCTGTAAAGAGCTCAATTTTAACACGTGACATCTTAAGCATAGCATCCCAAGCTAATGCAGGTGCTGAAACATAATGACTAGGATCAAGCTCATAATACTGCATACATGTCATTCGGAATTGGGTCCAAATATCTGCAAGACTAAGTACATCAATTTTAAGATAGAGGTCATGGTACTCTCCTAGATTTTGACAGTTAAATTCTTTCCATACTTTTTGCGCATGCTCATAATCTTTTTGACTAATTTCACCATGAAGATATGTACTAAATTCATGAATTGCTGGGAGCTCAGTCTCTAAAAATCTATCTTGTGAATTAATATATTCATAGGGATAAATTCCTTTACGACTTGCTAATGAAATTTGATCTGAAGAATATTCTTTAAAATGCCAGCTTGTTATAGGATGGTTGTCATCCAAATTCTTCGTAAGATTTGCTAAGCTATTATTCATGAATTGCTTACTATCTATATATTTCAACTGACCTACCTTCATAGACTTGTATCTCTCAAATGTTTCAGCTATAACCTTGATCTGATGAGCATTAACTAATTTTCCAACAGATTCGCAAACCAAGTGAGAATCATAACCTCGAAAGTTATGAAAGATAACTGGAATTGGTGTCTTCCAGGGTACAATTTGAAGATTGAGATTGCAAGTATTGTGAGCGGCTCCTCGGAACTCACCTGTAATATGACAATGATCCCAAACCTTTATGTCCATAGACTTTGCTTGATTAATATCTTTAGTTATCTTGTCAATTTGTTTTGTTAAGGTCTTATCATCTTCTGAATTAATTGCAATATTTTTTAGCTTATTATTAAGCCATGATGCCTTATTTTCTAAGCATTTGACTTTATTTTCATCTATAATGAATTTTTCTTTGCATATCCAACAACTATCTGCTTCATTGAATTTCTTTTGGTCTTTGTCAGTTTCAATTCGTTCATGTTTTATAGCTAAGACTCTATTAATTTCAACCAATTCCTTATCGATTCTTTTGACAAACTCCTGAGTAGCATTTTCTCCTCTATATAGGAATGGACCCCATACATGTCCTGTATCAATCCAATGGACTAGATAACAAAAGCTATTGGCCTTTTGTTCAGCAAGCTTTCGCATTTGCCCTCCATATTTTTCATCACATTTCTTATTATCAGCCTCAAAGTCAGCTATAATAACACATGGAGTATTGATCATTCGTCCATAGTTCTTAAACTTCTCAAAGTTATTGACATCCTTGGTAGGTAAATCAACTCTTTGACAATCTTCACCTAATCCAAAACAGTAATCTTGATGATGGTCTCGAGCTTTTTCTGATGACCAGCTTACATCACATCGGTTACAAAGATACCTCTTACCATGATGTTTTGTATCATTGAATACTAATCTATCATGATTCTTAATCCATAAGAAGTGATTTTTTTGACCGTACTTATCTTTTTCAGATTTGGTAATATCTGTAAGAGCTATTAAATGAATAATATGTGGTCTGTTATAGTTCTTGCTATAAACTACAGATTTGGGTTTTGCAGTTTTTTCATTCCATTCCCAAACATTAATAGAGATATTAGGATTTATCTCCTCAATCTTTTTAAATGTACGTGAGCAAATTGGAGTAGGCATTGGGACTCCATCTAAATTGACTATATCTAGATATGGTTGAAGAACAGAAATATGTTGCAAATTTTTTGTTATACCTTCATTGCTTGCAAAGTATACACCTAAAGCATATTTTAAACACATATCATCTTTTATTTGAGAGTTATCTGGATTGATAGTGCATTTAGTATTGGCAAGTTTTTTGGGAGTGGGAATATATGATCCACCAGTAGTTCGTCGAAGTATATAAGCCTCAATACATAATTTTTCTATTCGAATTAATTGCATGCCTGATTTACCATTTAACATTTCCTCAATTTTTTTATCTATTTCTGAAGCTGAATGGGATATATGCTCATCTATATCATTTTCCATTAAAAGAGGACGCATTTTACTTCTGTGATGACAATACAACATATCCTCCTTCTTCTTTGATTTTGCATAATAACAATGAGCAATTAATGCAGTTTTTATCTGATCCTTTTCATTGAGCTCGATTTTAAGATCTCTTGTAATTTCATCTCTAGCATTTGCTAATAACTGAGGCATATATGGCATTTCTGCATATTTTATGGGATCCTTTATTGGTTTGATAAATTCATATCTTGGATCTAGTATAGGTGATGGAAGTATTGCTTCCCAATTACTTAATAAATTAAAATTATCATGGGGTCTTTTTGGATCGCTAACTCTAATTTGAATAAAGTGAATACCAGTATCTAATACAGCATCATTTTCTATTAGATTTAATGTTTTGAGAAACTCAAATTCTTCTTGAGATAAATATTCATCTATGTCGTTCTGAGAAGTAGAAGAGATAGAGGCTTCTATGTTTTCTCTATTTGATTGAATAGTTAGGTCAGAAGAGTTAGAGACTTGATCCAAAGAATTATCAGCTTCTGGTTCGATTTGTAAAATTGGAATTGGATTTGTAATAGGAATAATTTGAGGTCGACATGGAAATTTTCTATTCTGAAGATGGCGAGTAAGCATCCATAACTTTTTGAATGATTTATTACATCTATCACATGTATGAACCATTTTGTATATACTATATAGTTACAGAAGTATATTATATTACTTATATAAAATCATTTGTTTAATTAATTATTTCTATATAACAAAAGGGTACTATGTGGTCCAGTATTATGATAGATTACGAGCTAAGGCTTTAAAAATTGATTCTGGATAAGTGAAAAAGTTGGCCCATATTTTGTTAACTTTTAATACGAAATTTTGTGACCCTTATTGAAATTTTGTTACCCTTTGGTATATATGGTTATATTTTTTGTTACCCTTTGATATATATGTATATATTTTTTGTTACCCTTTTGGTATATATGGGTCACATTTTTTGTGCCAGAAAGTAATGAAGAATCGTCTTTAGAATTAATTCTACTATAACAAATAATATTTGTATCCTTTTTGATATGAATTTAGGTAAAAGAATATGTTCTAGATATACAACAATATTGGTATACTGATTGAGATTTTTGATGTCTAAATGATAGCAAACAAGATAGCATAAATAATTGTTATCTTTTTGATATAAATTTGAGCAGAAGATTGCATTCTAGATATACAAAAAATGATATCATTGTGCTAGAATAACGACGCAAACACAAATTTATCATCATTCGAGTGACGACACAAATGCAAATTTATACCCACTATGCCAAAATGATATCCTTTTTGATATGAATTTGGGTAAATAAATGTGTTCTAGATAATTTTTATTAAACTGATGACGCAAATGCTAAATTATATGCAAGATGGATATGAGTAACGAAAATTGTGCCAGAACTTCCAAAAAGGCCCTACTTTAGGGACAGTTACGAGTGTATGATATTTGATCTATTTTCTATATATATTTTCATTATCATAGCATTAAAGTCTACGATCGAGCAATAATAATGACCATATTTCATTAAATGAATTTTTAAACACGCATTATCAGTATCTTGCTTAAGGATAGTTTTTTGTGATATTTTTTTTCATGTGAATATTATTGTAAAATATTAGTAAGGTAGTTTTTTTTTTTTTTATATATATACATATCTCTCTTATAGGAAGGTAATTGTTATGAGTGACATCTTTTGGTTTATGTCACTTTGGATATAAAGTTTATATGATGTAATTTATTGTTGTTATATTCAAATAACTATCGGCAGTTATTTTTCAATACGCAAAAAATAAGTTAATTTTGTTGTTTAGTTGTTCATAATGCCTTGTTATGCTGATACTATCATTAAAGTGAATCAGGTTTGTCAAACTTGCAACAAGGATTCAAAATTGTTTGCCGTATAGGCAGTTGGTGTTTATCCTATTGAGAGTGATGATTGCGAATTAGATATGACTTTATATATTCCAATGAATGATGAAGAGAGAGATCCTAATTCATAATTGATTTTTGCAACAAATAAGTATTATTGTGTTGATGGAAAAATTATGCTTGGATCTTACAATGGAAATTTAAGAATAAAAGTTTGTATATTTAGTTTTATGCATTATAATTTTTGAACTATTATTAAATTTTTTAAATCTAGATGACTGTTGCATCCTCGACTCACCTTTCAATTAAAAAAGATTTTGGTTCAAATAGGTGCCTATTAAAAGTTTCGCTTGTTGGTGTTGCTCAGGATGCATCTAAAGAGATTAATCACGAAAACACAATACTTAATGTATTAGTAAATGATTATGCTGGGCAAATTTACAGTTTTACAATCAAAGTCATTTTTCTGCACCATAATTCTCAATTCAAACATTTAATGAATTCTACTCGATTGCATGAATCAGTACTTTTTGTTGTAGAGCAAATGGAGATTATTGAAAAGAATTTATATGTATATGCCGTCAATATTTTTATGTTGATACTGGTTCTGTACAAAGAAGAAAGTTAATATTTCTGAGAATACTCCAGCACTATATAGATCTGTTTATTTAAGACTTTTAAACGTATATCAGAGTGTTAATGAAGATTCATCAAAAGCAGCCGGGATGAAAAATTCAGATTTAGATAACGAAAAGAGTAAGCTCGTAACTTATTTAACTACTGAGGATTTTCATATAGATAAACGTACAAGAGTAGAAGATGAGAAAGATGATTTCACCAAGTATGTTGATGAATGTACAAATGATCATGATAAAGAAAGTGTGGATAGGAGTAATAAATATAAGAGTGGTATTGTTCAGGATAATAAAAGTTTAGAGTGTAATTATAAAAATTTAAATAAAAGCAAGGAAAAGATTATTCAGCCTGTAGTTCTCATTACTAGGCAATGGTCTGAATTGTCCAAGATCATCAACAGTATCAAGAGAGCGTAACTTGTAGTTTATATTTTCAATGATTAATATTTATCTATCGAGGTATTTTTTTTTATTTTGGGTCCTACTTTTAATATGCTATATATTTATATTTCAAATATTTTTTATAGTATTTTATATACTATGTATACTTCATTAAATTGTAAATAAATTACTTTTTGTTTATTTGATTAGTAATATTTTAATCGTTTTATCACTTCGCAATAAATAAGATATCATATACATTTATATTAATTTTTATATAAACATTCAATTCAGTTTTAAATAGTAAAAAGTGATAATTACAATAAATAAATTTTTTAAGTTGGAGCTATTTAAGTAAAGTATATAAATTTTATTTAATTCCAAATGTTATTCACAGAGAAACTATTTATTCCATAATAAACTTCTTAAGTCCGCATCTTTAAAAAAAGAATATAAACTCATATTTAATCTCAAGTGTTATTTATAGAGAAATTATTTATTCCATAATATCTGTAATTATTATTTTAATAAATCAGATGTAAAGAGGTTAATTATCAAGTATGTGATTCATGTGATAGTTATTATTACAAATATGAGTATAATATTTGTGTTCGCAATGAATATAACTAAGAATTTTTTTTTTTTTTTTTTTTAATATTAAGTTGATCACTTAGGCCCCCGGCACTTGGCTTTATTCAGATAAATACGATATTACATCAATTTTCATGAGGATACAACTAGCCACACGTGTACTTTTGGTACCTAATTTAAGTAGTCCGCCTGGGTTTTACACTAGCCGCCATACCTGCAACCTAACTAGGAAATTACCTATTTAAGCTCTGATTATTTAACTAACGAGAGTACGACTAGCCATAAAGCTACATGCCAGGGGCCTAAGTGGTCACTTTAATATTTAAAAAATAAAAAATAAAAAAAAATAAAAAAAATAAACCAATTTTCTTATTTTTTTTGTATATAAATAAATTTTTAGTAGAGTATAATTAACTATTAGCTATAAAGTATATATAGCACATAGTAGCTAGATAACAATATTCTATAATTAGATAGCTTTTGTCATATTAGCACTATTATTAGTAATAGTATATATTATTTATTTTTTAAATTAAATTCTAAACATTTTTTTTGAAAAAACTGATAAATAAATTCTGCAATATATATTATAAATATGTTATTTTTTCACAACATAATAATATACTATACATTGTCACACCCCAGATAGCAGGTCTAGAGTTCGAATCCCATAGATAATAATTTTGAAAATACTAGATCTGTATCAGTTAATATTAAGATTATTAGTTGGATCCAGATATCTGTAATCTTGGTCACACCATTTCAAATGGGAGCTTTGGCACAATAAATCCAGAAAACCAAAATTACTAAAAACTTGTTTGGCAAGTCCTAAGTAGGGAGATAGTATAATCTTTGACAGTGCTACAGAAAGACTGAATTTGGAATTAGAGACCGAGACCGAAGAACCAAGCAACCAGATCTTTAAGTAGAGAGACATACCAGCTAAATCACTAGGTCACCAACTAGAGAAAAAGAACATGTGCTTTGGAAGCATATACCAAGAGAAGAGAAACTGTAAGGTTCTTAAAGCCTGGGCAAACCAACTCTTTCAGGTTGCTGGCTAAAAGTAAAGAAGAGACTAGTAAAGAATTCAAGAAAGAAGGAAAGTCTGAATATAGGTACTGGGGTTGTGCGAACCTTACAAGGGCAAGGAGTATGTAATGGAAGACTAATTAGAAAGGTTGTGGCTTGAGATACAAATCAGGTTATGGCAGTATCCTAGAGGATAGCTTGAGATATGAACCTAGTGATAGCAGCACAACAGGTACTAGTTAAAAGAAAATTACTAAAGTTGTAACCAGAGAGTTTAAATAGGTATCTCTATAGTTGTGATGCAGGTATAGCAGCTAGTATAGAACCTAGGGCAGACTACTTAAATAAGTTGCATATATAGCTAGTTGTACTCTCATTAGTAATAATTAGAGAGCTTAAATAAGTAATATTCTAGTTAGATTGCAGATATGGTAGCTAGTGTAGAACCCAGGTGGACTACTTAAATTAGATACCAAAAGTACACATATGGCTTGATGTACCCTCATTGTAACTATATAACCTGAAGTTAATAAGTCTAATAAAAAGTTCCCGGGCATAGAGGTTACCTTAACACCTTAAAAAAAAATAATAATAATAATATACTATACAATGATTAGTCAAAGCTATCTAGTAATAAATAACTTCAATATAGTCTTGTTTATTGTATGAAGGTTATAAGTCAAATATTATTATAGCTATTTACAAGATAATAAAATTTTATACTAGAGAATTTTAATATTTTTTATATAATATAATGATATTTTATTTCTTACTACTCTATTAGAAGATAGGTAAAACTTTGGATTAATTTTTGCTATTATATAGTAAAATCTCTTTTTTCTTTTTAATACTAATACTAGTTGTTATATTCATAGTAAAAAATATATTATTATTATTTTTTTTTTATAAGCAATCCTGCCTTTATTCATATAAACTACTATATGATTTATATACACTTATATATTAAAATTCTTATAACTTATTGTTCTAATCTAATAAAGACTCACCAGATTAAACCCAATGCAACCTGCTATACCAACTGTTTACCTTCCTTGGAATTCTTAACTTGCTATGGATTTCGTACTATCTCTGATACTCCCCTCGGTTCATAAATCAGCCATTGTATATTTTGTCAGGATTACCCAACCTTTAAGATCTTCTTCTACCAAAATCTGAGTAGAATACCTATCTTCTACTTTTCTCTAAGCAAAGATTATATATACCACTTTTACCAAAGAACAACTATATCTAGAAGAAATAAAAGAATCTAAAACAACTAAAACACTATTCTAAATATGTTTTCATTATAAATGAACAAAGATAAAAAAGGACAAGAAAGTCAGATAATCCTAACAAGAAAAACTATACACTAAAAAGTACTATTATAATTCATACCAAGTAGATAAAAATTATATAACAATAGCAATATTGCATATCTCTATTATAAAGCTTTGCCTTAACCTTCACGCTTTTCTCTCTGAACCATGTTAATACTGGAAGTTTTAGCCAAGCCTTTTAATCCATATCTCAAGCCAAGTGCTACTGCTATCTGAGGACCTATATCTCAAGCCACTTGTTACTGTTATTAGAAGTATCTTAATCGTTAGCTCCAAACCAAACTAGTAATGCCATGTCTGAATTAGGCCAAATACGTAGTTGCTATCTACTATATCGACTAAAAAAAGAAACTAGTAAACAATGTCAATTTTTAGATAGTAGTGAGCTGTTTTGCCCACTTTTCTTCAAAAATTTTGTTGCTAGAACAAGAGGGCAGTAAAAAGAAAAATTTATTCAGAGTAATAAGTGACTAAGTAAATGGCAATTACTTGTTATGAACTGTTTTTCCTAAACGAACTCTTCTTTTTGGTGAGTAATAATCTCTGAGCCTGTTGGCAAGTAGCATATGAGAACTACTTCTAAACAACAAGTGCTGTCTTAGCAATAAGTGATAAACTCTAAACCTGTCAGCAGGTAGCATATGAGAACTACCTCTAAATGACAAGTGCTGACTTATAGCTTTATTCTAACTCCAGACACTTTCTATGACCTCTTTACTATATTTTGAGTTTGAAAAATTTTCTGAAAAATTTTAGTACAAGAGATCATTGGAAAGAGTTGTAAATAATATATTATTATTATTATTTTTATTATTACTTTTATTAATATATATATTTTTTTAAAAACTTAAACTATATTTTTTTTAAGAATATATTCTTAAGTATATATTTATAAATATATATATATATATATATATTTTTTTTTTGGTATTAAGGTGAGGCCTTGCTCATATCTTTATTAATTAATTTATATAAGTAGTTATATAGAAAACT
>CAJVPU010002647.1:0-10263 GCA_910591775.1 Dentiscutata heterogama | reverse complement strand
AACTTAATTTGTATAATAACAAATAAATATAAATTACATGCAAGAATAAAAGCTCAAACTAAAAGCTTAGACAAGATGTCAAACTAATTATCTGCAACCTAAACCTACTAGAGTGGTCAAAGCTCACCTAAATTTGGTGAAAATTAAGTTTCTATTATTGCTTCAAACAACAAATAAATAAAAAAAAAAAGTATTGTCACTTTAAAAAATACACTAAAATGATTCGACAAATATAATTTTATTTGTGTGTATTTGCTTGTTCAAAAGTTATTGCAATCTAAATTTCATATGTTTTTACTACTTACACTACCACTATGCTATTGCTAATTATAAAAAAATTATGATTTTCACTATATAACCTATATTATGTTTATAATTAAATATATATTAGATGCTCCAGTATGCTAAAGAGGCTGGATTAGTAATCTTAAGTGTATTGACAATCTTGCTCATATTCTGTAATTATTAATGTTTAAAATATGACTATTAGAAGCTGAAATATTATTGAGCTATCTTAATAATTTTTGAAGTATAAGGTGATAGCAATTGATCAAATTCGTGAACTTAGATATTTTTTTGATGCTGAAATTTAATAATTTTTAATACATTAAAAAGTAGTTAAGCATTGTGAATTTTATTTTTTTTGCAAGTTTTACTTGCTGTTAGTAATAATCCCAAAATTAGTAATACTAATATCCAATTTTAGGCTTTTTCAAGACAACATCTATAACCAAATGTTGCGTTAATTTAATATTAGCACTTTAAATCTTAGTTGTAGGTGTATAAATAGGCCCAAAAATTGTACTTTTGCTAACCCACAAATAAATTTATTTGTTTGAACTATATTTTATATATTTTGAATATCTTGCCTGTAATTTTATTAACATAACTGTGTAAAAAAGAAATGATTTGTGTTTTACTTATTTTGACTTAAATAATAACTATAATCATTTTTTTAATCTATTAGGCTATTCAATAGACTTCTTGAAAAAAGCACTTATAATCAGTATTGACATACTGAACCAACTTTGTTCTACTGGACTTATAAACTGGAACTTTGGATTTATAAATTCCAATTGAAATGTATATGTCTATTTTCAATTCAAATTACTGGATCTATAAGGGCAACCAACACTCACTTGTAGTGTTTCGATCTTAAATCTGATGTTACTATCAGTGGAAGAGCGAAGATCGATAAATATGCCAATTTAAAACAGGATAGTAAATGATACAAGTTAGGAATATTGACTGTGAAAAGATGTCAAGTGAATACAGATGGGTATAATTAAAGGTGTTTTGGAGTAAATGATACAAGATAAGATTAATAATATTTAAGGAATTTGGGCAGATAGTAATAAGGATTTAAATAGTAATTTCAACAATGAGATAATAAACAGTGTATAAGTCTTAAAATAATCAAAGATGTATCAAGATAACAATGTATTAATAAAATATCAATAAGCATTAACTTAATACTAACAAGAAGTATGAGAATTTGATTATACAAGATAAATATAAGTTGCTTTTGGCTTTCAAATACCTACTAACTTATATAAGTGTTTGAGTTTTTATTTAAACAAATCAAAATCTGAAGAAAATTTTATTGAAGTCAAAAACAGGCCTTTAAATATATAATCATTTTACATAATTAAATACAGTACTTAATTGATGGTTTAATTCTTTTTCATCAAACAATACAAAATTTACAAAGACTCTCATCTCTTAATACCAATGCAAATTCTTTATAGGATTGTCTCTGAAACTCTCAATATATCATTTCTAACTATTTTCATTTTAAAAGTTCATAATAATCTTTTTAAAGAACAAGCAGGGGTTTTTATAACAAGTAAATGCTTGTTGTTTGCCTTTGGAGTCACCATTAGACTTTGATTCCTTGTTTAATTTCGGAATCTTTTCCTGATAGCAGTGCAACAATTAGAAAATAAAGAAAAGATTTGTATTGTCTTATAACAAAACGACAATACTATTCATGCAGTTGTTATCAATGTTAGAAGTATACATTCTCGATCTTGTTATAGTATAAATAATATATAAAAGAATAGAATTTGACATATATAGAAAGTATAAATAAAGAAATGATAAACTATAGATATATAGGACCCCCACAGCAAAACGAACCAGTGGGCAGACCAATCAGATTTTGAGATTTTATACCGATCATTTACTTAAGAGTCTTGTTTTTATAAGGATATTTTTTTTTTGCTGAATATATTAGTAAAATATGTATGAATTTAATTTTTTTTCTTTGTTACCGTTATGGTAAAAAATCGATTAACATATGTACCACATACAATGATTTACAGCTGTATATATTTTTAAGCATAAATCATGTTTCTTAAATGCTATGATAACTAACTATTTGCGTATATAAATGCCATAGAATTACACGCTTGAACTTGTAAAATGCAGAAGCAATAGATAATTTGGGCGATGTAGCATTTTGATAAAGTACGTACATACGTATGTACGTATATGTATGTATATACAATACGTATCAGGTATGTACGTACGTACGTACGTATGTACGTATATAATTATACAGATGTGAAGAATTTAAAAATTAAAGAACTTTTATTGTTTTTTTTTTATCTTAAAAGTATGGAATATAATATACGTTCTCATGATGATAGTATAAATGAAGTCGTTTTATCTACGTTGAAAGAGTTAGATGATACTTTTTTTGCCGATTATTCAGATTCTGAAGGCGAAGAATCTAACTCTGTATTAGACGATGAATCAATATCGGATGATGATTTTCCTGATATTCCTTTAAATAAATTAAATGAATTTAACTTTGTAGACATTCCAGACAATTACATTGAAGATAAAATTTACGATGATTTAAAATTAAAAATTAAAAAATTTTTTGATAAAGGTCAGTGCTCATGCCGTTCTAAACAATCCTGTTTTGAGAAAATCGGGTATGAAAAATTTCTTGCACGTCGAGCTGAATTTGAAAGTTTAGAGAAAAATATGCGAGATATGGTTATTAAGAGGCAACTTCTAGCTTTTCAAAGAAATGAAAATACAGATAAGGTTACTAATGATGATAGAAAAAATTTATGTTTTAGCTATTGTTATAATATAATATTCCAGTGTGTCTTGATACATATTTAAATCTTGTTGGAGTTGGTCGTACATATTTAAAAAATATTAAACAGCATTTGCAAGAGTACGGCCTTGAAGAACGTATACATGGCGTATTGAGGTTAATTATGATTTGGCATGTGACATATTTAAGTTTTTAAAAAACTATTCTAACATACATGGTATGCCCTCACCTGGACGTCATTGTAACAAAATTACTACACCAATTGTATTTCTTCTGACAAGTTTTAGTTATGCATCGGTATATCGCGACTATATTCAGGCTTGTAAAGATAAGTATGGTAAGGATGCTCGTATTTTGGCTGAATCAACCTTTACTAATATTTGAAAATCATTAATGCCATCACTTCAATTTATGTCCTCGAAAACTGATTATGTGAAACGTGTGAAATAATGAAAATGGATATTAGATATGCTTCACAACATGAAAAAAAATTAGAACTTATTAATAGTTACTTGGCTCACTTAAATCGAGCACAAAAAGAATGTGACTACTATAATGCTAACATTATAAATACAGTTACAGGTAGGACTGTCCCAAATTAGGAGATGATGATCCCGATCATGCATATTAGATTTAACCAATAAAATTATTAATCATATGATAAATATCATGTGCTGATTAACCAATAAAATTGTAAACCTTATAAAATGAAAAGAAACGAAATTTAATTAAAATTTATAGTTAAAGTCCCAAATAAATATTACCGTTAAATAAGTAAACATATATTTATTAATTTAAATCAAGATTATTATTATTTAATAGTATTTATTTTTATTTATTTACTAAAATCTCACGTCTAATTCTATCTTTAATCTACGTCTAATTCTATATTTACTCAAATTTTTAATATTTTACACTATGCCAAATTACATTAAACAACTATAATTCTAATAAGAGACCATTGCGACATTAATATACATCGAACATATAACCTTTTATCGTATCTTAAAAGCTCCTATAATAATAAAATTAATAAATGGTATAGTTAATTAATATTATTCGAATACTTTCAATTTCTCTAAACAATTTTTATACAATACATATAATAAAAAAAATATATAAAAACTAATTTTTTTCTTTCTATACTATTATTCTTAATCGTTATTTTGAGTTTTTTTTTGCCTTTTTTTTTGTGAAACAAGTAAAAATTTCGGCAAAGTAATGGTTAATTACTTATAATTTCGATCAGTGAGGTGTAATATGAAAGTTGTTACAGTAGATTAAGTTGGATTAAGCGAATATGTTGTAAGGCAAGGTGAGAACTTTAAGTTTCTCTAATAATCTACTGTGTTTCATAGAGGAGATAATCTACCCGAGCTTCCAAAAAAAGTATTGTAAAACATATAAAAAAAAATCTTTAATTAATTGTGTAATGATCTACAGATTGGGGCACTTAGGACGTTCCTACCTCGAGCATATGATATAGTGATTATAGTAAAAAATTTTCTGATCAATTTTTAATAGTAATGACTATTAAAAATATCTTTTAATTCTTCGTGTAATATTTAATATTGCTTAACTCTATAAGAAAAAAATATTTAATGAAAGGTGTCTTCACATAGTAATAATGCTGGAATTTTTGTTTTACTAGAAAAATACCTTTTTTTCATGGGTATCAAATTTTCTTCATGGGTACCAAATTTAGTCATATGATAGATTAAGTTGTACAAGTAGTACAAGTAGATAATGATAGCGATTGAGGTACTTAAACTTACATTTAATATTTTGCTTTTTCTTTGATTTTTTTTTCCAATATTTAACAATTAATTTTAGAAGTGAATTTCTTTACAAGTGCTTTTACATGATGAAAACATTGTTGAATAAATCTGTCAAGTATAACTAAAATATAATAAAAGGTATTTATTACCCTTATAAATGTAACATAAGCATATTTTTTAAAAATTTAATACTATTTAACTACAAGATCTAACACTTATTTATTAATTAAAACTAGAGAATGTATATGTGGGTAGCTTTGCTGCCTATAATTTTTGAATTTTATTATTTATGTAATTATAAAATAGTTTGGTTATATATAATATAATCAACAATTTAGAGTATAAAAGGAATTAGTTAAAAAAAAAAATTTAAATTACATATGCATTAGTTAAAATAATAAATTTTTATATTAACAAAATAGTAGAGAGTTGTTTTATTTTTTTAGATTTGAAGTATTTTGGTCTTGTTGGTTTTAGTTAGTGAAGTTTTTATGTTGATCTGTTTAATAGTAGTAATTCTTAAGTTTCAAGTTCTAATTGTCTATATTCTCTGATCATGGATTGGTCTGTAATAAAAGCAGTGTTACTTAGTGATTGTATTTTTAAATGATTCTATATCAGCAAAATATATAAACGTAAATTTATGTAAATTATTATGATCTGAAATATTGTGGAATAATTATAGTCTATGCAGAATATTTCGAAATAAATTACGAAATATTATGAAATATATTTCGAAATATTACGAAATATTTTTTGAAATATTATAAAATATTTTTCAAAATATAATGTAAAACAATTTGAAATATTTTAAAATATTTTGAAATAATTTGAAACATTTCACAATAAGCTAAGTTAACTTTTAAAATATATTTCGTAATATTTTGATAAAGATTACATAAAATTACAAAATCAATAGAAATATTATTTAAAATAATGTAATTTATTTCGAATCTATTCGAATCAATTTGACTTCACTAGACTTCATAAAGTCAAGCCAACAAATATTTATAAACTTAAAATAATTTATTTGATTGTATAAATATAAATTAAAGTGAAATAATCAAAATATTGCAATATATTTAAAATGAGTAAATTTAAGTTATATTAGATAAATTTGAATTAATTTGAATTAATTTAAATTTATTAAAATTTGTTTGATTATTTTATTATTTTATTTTATTTAAATTTTAAAAATTACATATAAAAAAAGCTAAATTATAGATAATCGTATATAAAAAATAAAAGACAAAAAGCACAGCATTATTTAATTAAAAAAAAAAAAATAAAATAAAAAAAACTTTTACTTATCATTATCCGAATCTTCCTCATTATTATCTAAAACATTCTTATCATCTTCATCACCCAAGGTTAAAGAATCATCATAATTAGGATCATTTTCACTTGCTTCTGGTTCTTCGTCTTGGTCTTCATTATCTTCATCCGATTTAACTTAAACAACTTCAGATTAAAAAAAAATATTTTTAGCAAATTTGAACTAATTCAAATTAATTAAAATTTATGCACAATAAGTTAAAATATTACTTACCAACCTTTGGCCTTTTATAAGTCTAAAACAATTTATAAAATTTAATATATTTAATTAAATAAAATAAATTATAACAAAAATTATACCTTTTCAGATCTGTTCGAATCTAATTTATGTTTTCTAACTTGATCCTAATAAATTTGAATATATATTTATAAATTTAAAAAAATAATTATGTAAAGTAATTTAAATAATTTAAACTTATTTTTACTTTATCAACTTTATCCTAAGACTTGACTTTACTATTTTTGCTTTATTCAGATCTTGAATCATCTTCGGAACTTATAGAAAAAAGTCTGTTGAATTTTAATTTCTCCTAATAATTTTGAATAGTTTCGAATTGTTTCAAATTAGATTAAAAAATTTAAATATATTTAAATTAATTATAAATAAATACTTACTAAATTTCTTGCTAGTAATTTTTTAACAACTGTATCTGAAATAGTTATTTTTTTATAATCCGGATTTAATATAGTTTGAGCTACAGCAATTGCAAATGCAACATTTTCTGTTGTTGTATCTGCATTAGGCCAAATTTTCTTTAATATTCTTGTTATATATGTCTTTTCTGAACTTTCTTCTACTTCTTCAAACAGTAATTTGTAACATTCTTTTGTTTTACTTGAGCTTTTCTATAATCGTACTGCTTCTGATGAAGCTGTATTATTTATAGGTTCTAATAATTTACCAAAATGAAAAAAGTCAAATTCTTCATCTTGTTAATTAAAGTTTCTTGCAATGCTCTAATTTTTTCTAATAGCTAAAAATATAATAATTTAGTGAAATAATCATTTAATATATTTTGAACTGTTTCGAATTATTTTAATATATTTCAAACTATTTCGAATTTTTTATAAAAATTCAAACCTATTCAAATTATTTTAAAATAATTTGAAACTGTTTGACTTATTTTAAAATAATTCGAAACAATTCAAAACAACGAAAATATAAAATTAAATAAAAAGATTTTACTGGTCCATATATATTCTTTGTATAATATGCATTCCACTGATTCTGTGTATATCTTTTGTAATCTTCTTTATAATTAGTCTTGACATAACTATCTACTGCCTTTCTCATCTGGTCTTCTTTAGCTTTAGTTATAAGTTCTTTTGCTATACCTTTAATTGTATTCTATAAATAAAATTTATTAAAAATTATTAAAAAAATTTTATTATCTTTAAATAAATTATTATAATATTAAAATAATAAATTAAAACTAAAAAATTACTTCTTTAAAGGTTTTTTCATTAGAAAAATCAAAGTTATTTTCTAATTTCTTCTCAATTTCTTTTAATCTAGATTTTATACTTCTTACTTGCTCTTTTATATCTTTTACTTCATTTAGAATCTCTTCTTGATTCTTAATAATTTTGGCAATAGATCTTGAAAACATTATTATTAAATAGATTATAATTAATATCATAATATAAAATTAATCTGAATATATTTAGAATAGATAATATACATTCAAAACTATTCGAATCTGTGTAATTAGTCATAGATCCACTAGTTCCAATTTCAAGAGTTTCAATTTTATTATAAAAGCTTTCACTTAAATTAGTTCTACGGGTAGATTCGAGAGTTGGTTTTTTTGTAGTCGACCTTTTTTGAGATTCTTTAAACTCTTTTTTGAAGCAACTAAAAGACCTTGAAATATTTCTAAATTAATTTAATTTATTTAGTTATGTGTTTATTTATTATTTTTTAGTATCTAAAATAAAATTACTTACTTTATATAAAAAAAAATAAAAAAATCTTAAAATAAAGTTAGTAGTATAGTAACAAGTAAATAATAAATGAAAAGCTTAAAAATTTTAAAGTTAATTAATAAAAACTAAAATAAATCAAACTGTTTCATTGCTAAAAAGATTTTATAAAATTATATTTAACAAAAAAATGCAGTTTAATTTAAAATTTGTTGAACTATTTCAAATTGTTTCAATTTGTTGAAATTCAAAACAATGTTGGTTGTTGATCTAATTATATCCTATTTATATTAAAATTCAATATAGTTTTACGTGATTTAAATATAATTATATATATATATATATAAACTTATATTAATTAAAATAATTCTCTCATTCTGAAAAATTTTAATGTTTAAAAAATTAATCTAAACTAAACTAATTGCTTAATAATATAAACTTTAATTTATTTTAAAATAATATTAATATAACGAATTAAACTTATATAGTTTAGAATAATTTAAGTATTTTAAAATAAATTTGCAACAATTCGAATTTCTTTGGAATTAAAATTTATCCTATTTTAAAATAATGTTAACGTAACAAATTTAATTAATATTCTGATTAAAAATAGGTTGCGTAAGTTAAAATTAATTCGCATTGTATCAAAATTATTCAATTTGAAAATTTAACCTATTTTAAAATAATGTTAATGTAATAAATTTAATTAATGTGCAGTTTTGTATAGTTTGTATTATTTAAAATTAATTTGCATTGTTGCAAATGTATTTGATATAATAAACTTTATTTTATTTTAAAATTACATAATAAATTTAATTAATGTAAAGTTTTGAAACATTTGTATTATTTTTAATATATTTGAAATGATTCGAATTGTCTTAATGGATTTGAAATAAATTTAAAATAACTCTTTTTGATTTGTAATGTTTTGCTTTTTTTAAATTATTTTGTAAATAAAAGAATTATTAAATATTAACATAATAAACAAAATAAATTTAATTCATTAAAACAAAAAAAATATTAAATTTAGTCTTTAGATATAAATAAGTTAAAATGTATTTATATTTTTCATTGTATTTAATTATTTCACTTCTATTAACTTTATATTCTTAAATCTTCAAATCATATACTTTTACCCTTTTTTAAAGTAATAAAAATTTTCATTTTAAAAATGTCTAACTTCAAATGCTTCTTCTGCCCACATATCTTTGCATCCTGCAATAGATTAACTCAACATATAAATATTTGTGTTGATACTGCAAATGAAGTTGAATCAATAGTTGTGAATAACTCTGCTCAAATTTACAACATTTTGAATCTTTCTAAACTTAAACAAAAAGAAACGAAAGAAATTAATAAAATTGAAATTGATAGAGATTTTTCTTTTAAAAAGATTTTATTAAAAGATATCAAGTTTTACAGTATTTTAAAGGTTGCTAAAGATAATAAATTTAATTCTAATTTGGATTTAAACAATACTTTTGCAGGTCCTTCAGGTGTAACTAATACGAATAATCTTTCAAGTGATTTAGCTAACATGTTATTTGAATTAAATGACTATAATGATAATTTGAATAGTTTCAAATTAGATTCCACTGATAATTTACTTGATGGACTTGAAAACAGTTTGCAAGAATATCAGGAATTTTTTAATGAACTTTTGAATGATTTAGCTTTTACTGAAAAAATTCAAAACTCTTTTGATAATGATGAGTTTGATCAGAAATATAATGAATTTTCTAATAAAGCTTATGCTGATTTTATGGTTTTAGTTACTAAATATAAGCTAAGTAATGCAGCTGAGAATGCTATTATTTCATTTTTTAATAAGCATTCAAATCTAGAAGCATTACCATTACCAAAAAATATTAAACAAGGCAAAGATTTAATGAATAATATTAAATCCAACTTGTTATATAAGAAAATCAAAGTATTAGATCTTAATAATACTAAGTATTTTTTATATCATATGCATTTAATAAGCTGTATCAAAAATATATTGAATATTTTTGATATAGCTCTAAATTTAGAATTTGAATATAAAGAAATATATAAAACCACAGAGGTATATATTATTTTTTTTTTTTTTTTTTTTTTTTTTTTTTTATTAATATAATGTCATAGTAGAAACTTTGTTACAATAAACCTATATTA
>CAJVPU010002646.1:0-10264 GCA_910591775.1 Dentiscutata heterogama | reverse complement strand
TACGCATCTCAGTGAGCTCTACAACTTTCAATTAATCGACTTGAGTTGTTAACTTAGTAAAAAAATTACCTATCATTAGACTCTGCTCAGATTCCAGCATATAGTTAAGTTCATAGGAATTTTGCCTCAAATTCTAATATAGAAATTGTGCTGATTTTATCCAGATCAGCAATTAATATTTTCTATATTTCAGACGTGAAAAAGTTTTTTTTACTCTAAACCAGGTAGTAAGGAGACAATATGAGGATGGTAGAGGAAGAATATTCAAGTTGGCCAAATTGTTAAGTAATATAATAGATGAATTAAGGTAAAGAGGAATAGAAAGCAAATGCTTAAGTATATATTTTGTTTGTCTAATGATATTGCTAAGTTTCTTAAGATTAAAGTGTAAGTGGGTGGCTTTGGAAGAGAATGTGTATTGAAAATTTTGGACTATAAATTTTTTGTTAGAAATGTGTTGTAAAGCTACTGTAATGGTACTAATATGAATTTTGTGCCAGGTAGTCTCTAGAGATTCTGTAGTATCTGTTGAGGAGGGAGTATGATGAAAAAGAGAGTTGGTATTTATTTGGTTAGTGAAATCATCCCATTTGAAGTTGTTTATTATCTTGTAGTTGAAGACTCTTCTATGTATGTGAGTTTTGTATCTATGTTGGCCATGTAGAGCATGGAGAAAGGACCAATGAGCAATGAGGATTTTATGATTACTAAGAGAGCTGTTATCTGTATCCTCGATATTAAAAGAAATAAGATAGGTTAAAATAGTGTGATAGGCCCAGATGAAATTAATTTCACTACAAGTTCTGGCATTTTGCCAGGTAGGGGAAAAAGAAGAAGTATGTGAGGCAAGATTGTACATATTGTTGTAAGAAAGAAATTGGAGGAGTTTGTTTTTAATAGATGCAGAGTAAATATTGTTGGTTGGGGTATTAAAGTCACTAAGTATGATAGAAAGCAGGTTGAGAGTATAGGCATCTTGTATCTATTAGATAATAGTATTATGAGCTTGAAGTCTAATAGAGACATTATTGTAGAGAAAATATGTTGAAATGATACAGAATTTAAAATCATGTTTAAAGAACAGATCAATGAAGATAGCATAGCAGGGAAAGATAGCTATGTTGTATATATAAGATGTTAGTGAGTTACATATCATAATTGCAGTACCGGCTTTGAAGTTTTCTATACAGGATTAGAAGTAAATATAGTAAGAGGTTATAAGGCATTTTGAAGTAAAATTATTGCTAGCTAGTTTGGTTTCAGTAAGGCAGATAACATCCAATTTGTTAGATAAACAGTAGTATTCTCATATTTGTTGTTTGAGGTTTTGGTTGAAGCCTCAGATATTATAAATGCATATAGAAAGGTTTAGTGGAGAGTAATAGGTATTAGATAGATCAGTATAGGGTCTAGGAGATGTGGATGAGGAAGAATATTGTGTATAAGATTTTAGAAAGGTGTGGGGATTTGCAAAGATGGCACTTTGGTAGGGTACAATTAGGTGGTCAGGAAGGGGACAGGGTTCTTGTAGGATATAGATATGGGCTTTACTATAGTTAGCTTTGATAGAGATTATGAGTTTATTCTGTAAATTGTCCCAAAGGCTATGTTTGATAAGATAAAGAAGGAAGAAATTGATTGTTTGAGGAAATGGAAGAAGTGGAAGTTGGTGATGTTTAAGGAATTTGTTAAAGCAAGTTGAAAGATTACAAGAGTCTAAAGATATTAGAAGTAATGCCTTAGATTTGTCTTTTACAAAGGCACTTACCGTATACCTAGCTCTCACAGTTCTACAAGAAATAGCAGTACTCAGGTTGTGCATTAGAGAACTGTATATATCTATCTCTTCCAGGTATTTATTTAACTATTAGATATTTCGATTAATAATGATATATAATATTTTAGTATGGATAAATGATATATTTTTATTTTTTTATTTTTTTTCGATATTAAAGTGATCTTTTTGGTCTAGAAACTCTTTATTAGTAATTATTTGTTATTATAGTTACAATGAAGATACAACTAGTCACATATACATCTTTTGAGTGCTTATTTAAGTAGTCTGCTTATAGATTTTATACTAGATATTGTACCTATAACCCAACTAGAGAGTTATCTATTTAAACCTTCTAATTCTAACTATTTTCAACATATCATACTAACTAGAGAACTACCAATGGCCCATTCCACTAGATTGTACATACTGTCTTAGAACTTCTTGTAGCTTATCCTGGGTTTGTACTAACTAATTATTAGCTTGTATTTCTTAGTTAAGCAGATATACAGGCTATTCTCGAGGTAAATCTACTAGAGCTTTTCTTATTTTATTTGGTTTTGCATAGTTGTCAAGACTCCTACTCACAATTAGAATTATTCTTATTTAACTACTTTTGCCTTTATAAGATTCACTCTTAATTCTAGTACCCACATTTAAACTTTTTCTTTTTCTGTTATTTCTTTATTAGTCCATCCCTTACTTCTAACCAGTAATCTAGAAGATTTAATCTTGGCTTGTCATTAGATGCTAGTGCTCTTGTCTTTAGGAATGTTATTGGTTTGAATAGCTTAGCTTAGCTCAAAAAAACCATAGCCAAGCTATAACTAAGCTATGGTTTAAGCTATTAGCTATAATTAAAGACAAAATCATAGGTATTTTTTTAGAACTTTAAGCAATTTTTAAACTATAGCTTAAGCTATAGCTTAAACTATTAGCTTGGCTTAACTTCAGCTTAGCTTCAAACTATAGCTAAAGCTAGCTTCAAGTAAAGCCAATGATATCTCTACTTGTCTTATCTGGTATATAATTTTCCAGCATATATCTTTTTTCTTCAACTTGGTAGGCTGATCTTTTGAACATGTCTGGTATTTTTCTGTTAGTCATCTGACTTTCATAGCCTTTAGTCTTGGTAGGTAGAGCCTCTATTATTGGTTTCTTATGCTGGTTAGTTAGGGTTGGTGTACTTTGTAATGTCTCACAGATTTTTAACTTCTTAAATTGTCAATTGGGTTAGTAAATCCCTTTACTAAAGAATCTTGTTGTCATTCGGTTTTCCAATCTTGGTCCTAACTTCTAAATTCAGGTTTTTTCTGTAATATTATCAAAAATCATAGCTATTTCTTATTTGGGTCTTCCCAAACAGGTTTTGATCATCCTAGTTTCTTGGCCTTTTAAATAATATATTTTTATATATAATATTGAATAGAAAATTATTATAAATAGATCTTCTTTAGTATAGCTAGGCAATATAGGAATATTATAAGATTATAATATAAAAAAACTCTAACACTAACTCTAATCTAACTTTAATTTAAACTATAATCCTCACCCTAACTCTAACTATTTATAAATATAGTTAAATTAGTTTAAATAGCTATTTTTATATATTATAATTTTATAATATTCCTATATTGCCCAGCTATACTAAAGATCAACCTTATAAATTTGTATTTTACTTTAAACATAAAAAAATTTTTTATATACTTTATTTATAATCATAATATTATAATAATAGATAGTAAAGATTATTTATATAGTGAAACCTCAAATAAATTTTTCTAAATTATATAAATAATAATATTACTATTTAGTATTGTATAAAGTATCATCCTTATATAATATCTTACTACCTAAAGTATCCCTCTTCTCTGTTAATAAAATCGCTAGATTCGTAAATAGTACTTAGTACTATTTAATTTTAAAAATGGTATATTTAAATAAGACTCTGGGTACTGTATATAGTGCTAAATAGTAATAATGTTATTACTATATATATGGATTGATAATATTAATAAAATATATATATTCTGATTGTAGTTAGCTTTTTTTATAATAATTTTTATAGTAAAAATTCATTTAGTTTGACAAAAATTTTCTATTTAGATTAGATTTATTTAGATAATTTACAACCGGATATTTAAAATTTGCAAATATTTGAAAATTAGACTAAATAGATAACTATTATTTATTAGATCCAAGCTCTAATTTAAAGTATTGTGCTATCACCTGTATCAGCAACTTTAGCTACAATACAGAGATTAATATAAGATACATAGAATTAAAGAGTATTTATTTATATAGTAAATTCTACAAATTTAATTTGACTTTAATAATTTTTTTTATTTATATACTGAATTTACAAAATATAAAAAGATATATTCTGCGAAGATACTATTAATACTATAAACTTAAAAAACTTAAATTTAAATATATTAATTAATAATTTTAATACTAGCAATCAGAAGATATTTAGAATAATAGCTACTTATTATTATAATTATATTAATAATTTTAATAGTTGAATTAATTTGATGGTTAACAATTAAATTAATTTCAATAGTTGAATTAATTTCAACAGTTAAATTAATTTCAATAGTTGAATTAATTTCAATAGTCAAATTAATTTTAACTACTAAAAATAAATTTAGTTTTAACAATTAAATTTAATTTTTATAGTTAAAATTTTTTAAAATTAAATTTTAATTTTACCTTATCTATAATTTTGAAGTTCTCTAGCTATATCAATGAGAAGTTTAGATAAGGTAATTGGTATTATCTGGTTTATTTGACTAATCTGGGTGTGATCAATTGGTAGATTAAGTTTGTTAGTAAAGTTAACTATTATATACTCTAATAGTAAAAGTAATATAAACTTATAATGTTGTTCTATTTTGGTTACAAATTTTTTTGCAAATGTTTTTTTTTTAATAGAAGAACATAATTGTTTTAGATTTTTACTGCTTTGAAATTAGCCAGAAGTCTTGGCTTTTGAACCATATAATTATTAGATAAGCATTTAAAGCTATAATAAGAACAAAAAAGATTTGTGAAGTTTTTAATATCTTTTGTATTTTTTGAGCTACAAGAAAAGTAGCTTTTTAAGTTGTGAGGTAGTTGTTGGAGGTTGAGGAAAGTGCAGGTTTAGATGCAGATAAGTTAAAATATCTAGATTGTATTTTTTTTTCTAGCTTATATAAGTTTGCAAGTTTACATTGATATTCAAAGAGATGGTGTAGTGCTACTTAATTAGTAATTAAGAATAGATTTTTGACTAGAGAGTGTAGTTCTGAAAGGTTTTCTGAAAGTTATATAAGCTGTTCTTCAAAGAAAGAGTTTTGAACTTATATATTTTCTAAAGTACTGTTACTATAGCTTTGGTGTGATTATAATTTTGTATTGGCAGTTTGAATAGTAATACAGGTGACCCCCGATAATATCAACCTACGTTAATATCAACCTAAGCCACAAATCAAGTTTTTACAAATTTTTATATATCAAAATTCCCTCGTATATATCAACTTTAATATGAATTTTCGTTAATATCACTATCAACATAATTTTGAACAGGTTCAAATGGGTTGATATTAACGAGGGTCACCTGTATTTTGATTATATTGGCCTGTATCTCATCGATCAATAATAGAAGAGGTTAAAGTCTTTTAGCTAGAATATTTCTGATAATGTGTCTTGTGTCCTTGAAGCTAGTAGAGAGATCAATACAAGTAAAGTTTATATAATAAAAGACTTTATAAGTAATATTATAAGTATTTGTTTTGATAAAGTTGATATTTGTGATATAATCAATAGTAATTTTCTCTTTAAGCCTTTGCATAATCTGGTTCCTGTTATTTTTATTTATAAAACAAGTTTTATAGTATCTTTTATATTTTTCTAGAGCTATATTAAATAGTGCTTTAAACTTTCTTTGATATTATAGTATTGTTTACTTGTTCTATATAAAGAATTTAAAGAAGGCAGTATTATAATAGTTGAATTTAAAGTTAATTATTGCAAGTAGGTTGTAAGAGGTAGGTTGTAAGTTGGCCTTGTATTAAAAGAACTCTATTATTTTTTTTTTGTTCTAGATAGCTTCTAAGATTTTATTATTATTCTACTTGGCTAAGTTAAAAAGCTTGTTTCTTTGTACTAATGCATATAGTATATTCTGGTTTCATAGTATAAATGCTCTATTTGCATACTTAGAAATAGAATATAGCTTTGCTTGCTGCCTAACTATATGTTTGGGGTGGTCTAAAGGTTACAAAGGCTTTAATTTAATTTCTGGCATGAGTTGGCATTGTTGTATTTTGTTGTTGTAAGTTTGTATTTATTTGTTAAAGTACTGGTTTTATTTGGTAGTCTGAATTAGTTGTTTTTTGTTTGTTTTGTTTTGGCTATAAAAAAATTTTTATAGAATCTGGGGTCTAAGAGTCAAAACTGTCTTGTTTTGGTTTTATTATATTGATATCCTAAAATGATGATATTATTTGTATATTATATAATTCTATATGATCTACAGACTAGGGTAAGCCAAAATGCTCACTTTTTGATTTAATGTATAGAGTGTGGTAAGAGTATAGTTGATGGCTTTTGTTGTTAGTATTTTGTTTTGCAATAAGTAGTATAGTCTGAAGTGGTTGGGTTGTAAGTTTTAGAGAATTTTTTAGATCAATTGAGTTTTTGTAATGCCAAAGAGCATTTCAAAGAATGATTATAAATAAAACTTTTGTTATAACATGTTGGGAGATAGCTCCAAGAGTGCACTAATTAGTATGGTAAAGGTTTTTTTGTTTATATGCTTTCTTTGTACTTTGTCTGCTATGCTACTATATATTCTTGGTCTTGTGTAGCTAGTTTGTTTTAAAGGACTCTATATTTGCAATTGTATTACTTATTGTCTAAATAAATTTCTTTGTTTATTTGTTTACTTCTTATTCTACTAGTAATTTGCAGATTTATAGGAAAGAGTTTTTTAATAAATTAAATTATTATAACAAATGATTATTATTGATCTTATTAAAATATAAATTTGTTTAAATTTTAGATAAAATATTCTTTAATGATAAAGATTTGAATTTTGAAGAAAGCTCTGATGATTTAGACATTTATCAATTATCTACATATAAGCCTAAATTTTATAATATAACTAACTGTTAGCAACTATCTTCTAAAATAATAATCTTAAAAGTTAAAAGATTTATATATAATTCCTTTTAGCATTACTGGCATGATTTAGAAAATATTAGATTAATAACTACTTTATTGGACCCATGGTTAAAATCAATGAAAACATGGTTAGAAAAGATATAAAACAAAATGATTAATAACTTACATGATAAATTTAAGATCTGACAAAATATAGTTATGACTAATAAATTAGTCGAAAATACTAGAGAAGAATCTGCAAGTTCATCCATGGCTTTCTTTATAAAAAAGATATTTAGTCATAATAAAGATCAAAGAAATGATAAAATTGAAATTAACAATTATTTAAATAAAGTAGTAATACCTATTCTAGCAGAAACTGCTAATATTTATCTTTGGTAGTGTTCTAATCAAACCACTTTTTCTATTCTAAGCAAAATTGTATATAAATATTTGTTTATTCCTGTTACTTCCATCCCAAGTAAATGGCTTTTCTCTAATGCTGGAAATCAAGTTACTAATAAAAGAATAAGCTTAACACCTAAACAATTAATCATGAACCAGATAAAGGTTATAGATCTTAGACATATAAAATTAAATTTAACTTATAAATAAATGTATTTTTTTTTTTTATAACAAAAATTTTTAATTGTACGTAAATTCTGTGATCTGATTGGTCTATGTTCATGTGATATCTTATTTCTATTAGGTCTACCCGGGTTATTATCTGAAAAATTTCTACCCGGGTGTACCCATCGATCATCCGGGTAACCCGTGGGTTTACCCGCCGGGTACCCGGGTAGCGTTTTTTGAACGGGTCCAAGCACTACTCAATACTAATATGTAATATGTATATATTTATAAAAAGTTTTATTAAGTTTAATAATAATAAAAGCAAAATCTTATCTTTAGCATTTAAAAAAAATCTAATAATCTAAATAAGTAATTTATTTAAAAACTTAAAATAAAAATAATATTCTTATTAATATACTATATTAGTTAGCTTTGATTATACAGTATAACTATTAAAGATTATTTTGTATTGTAATTGGCTTGCTTGATTTTGAAAAAATAGATAATTAAGAAAAAAAATAATATTAGACAACTATTTAACTTTGAACAGCCTTAATAAACCTATCGAAATACAGATTTATAAAAAATTAAATAATAAATCAATTAAAAATCTGTGCAAAACTTCAAACCTGGTAGCTACAAATGTAAAAATTAAATACAATTCTGTACAAAACTTTAAATTCTAAAAAATATTGCAAAAATACAGATTTACACTTATTTAATTTTCCTGATGTCAACAGATTAATATTTCAAAAAATTAATATCTTAGCTTTCTTAACTTATATATCGATAAATTTTAAAGTTCTTTAATAATTTAAAGATAAAAAGAAATTAAACCTTCTTATTTTTTATTGCCAAAATAATTTAAAATTAATAAGCTGCGAAATTAATAAAATTTTTTGAAATGTTAATACTTATTTCTATTGACTGTCGTTTATTTTAAAAAACACTAACAAAGAAACAGGATTTCTAGTAATTCCAAACACAAAATTTGATTAATTTCAATTAAAATTGCCCAAATATTTTCGTATATTAGTCAAGATACTCAATTAAAAATTAAGGAAAAGGATTGTCTCTGAATTTCTCTGAATTAAAAAAAAAATTACAAAAAAGACGGAAAAGCTAGGTACGGCCTTGAATAATAGATACCTCGTATCATAGACAGCTTAAAAATACCCTTATTAAAAATTATGACAAGCATTGATCATTAAAGCTATTTGTTGGGAACTCATATCCTGCCTGTTTCCATGTTGTTAGACTTGGATTTGTATATGCGTTAAAATGCCTATTTTATTGCATACAGAAAAAAATTATTATAAATGGACGTTATTTTTATGTATACGTATATCGTGCCTGAAGGTGGCATATGTCTGAAGTTGCAGACGCCTGAAGTTGCATAGAACCCTAACTTTACAAACATAAAAAATTTCGCTAAAAAAAATTTCGTTGTTAGGATCAGGTTTCACTATTAAATCAGATTGAAAAACCTTTCTTAATACTAAAAATTCGCAAATAAAACTTCTACTAGTGCACAGAAGGTAGTATTTTGGATTACACCTGATCACGAAATTTATTAGCCAACGAAATTTTTTATTCTGGGGCGAAAATTAAGCCCAGTAAATTAGATCTTGCATGCATTAAGTAGTAATTCACAACTTCAATCACGACATGCGCATGTATAGATATTCATTATATATTGATATTAATATAATTACTTTTTAATATAATCAGAAGTAGGATAATCTGGAGGATCACATGATACCTTGACCTTTAGCGGGTCCTGATAAACTCGTACGTAGTCTACGTACATTGTTGAAGGGAATTTCAAATTTCTGAAATCCACTCGACTATATTCTTTCGAAATGCCTAAATTAATAATAATAGACTGCAAAAAGAAAAATAATTTGAATGATTTAATAATTTCAAACAATTTTTTATAATAAATACATACCATCGGCTCTTCGCTTATTATTCTTTGACCTATACCATTCATTTTATTCGGACCAACAGCACTAGCATTCATTCCCCACGTAAGCTGATCACCAATAAACCAACTTATGTATCCATCAGATCCAGGTTCATATTCAAAAGCATATTTTTCGTATGCACAATCGTTATAAATTTCACTATTGACTGTCGTCAATGAACTGGCAGCTTGTTGCCACATTCCACCAACATAAGTGTTGATTGTTGTCACATTTGAATTATTTATATAAATAAAGTCCTTATTAATCATATGGTCTGTATCAAAAGGAGCAAACTGTGCAGATTGCGATATATGATTTTGACCATCATCATCAATAGTTGCTTCCAATACATCAATTTCCGGAGCACCACGACCTTTTCCGGGTGATGGATGATCTTGGCCTGGGCATGTGCATTTGTTAAGGCGTTGACCTTGAACATATGAGAACGTACCCGATGTATCGGATTGATTAGGTGTGATACCCACATCACATTCATCGTAGCTATATGGCCAAACACCATCTGTCGTAGCACCAAAACCAGCGCGGCCCAAATTGCCAAGAGTCCATACAGCAGGCCAAAATCCTTGAGTTTTGCCATCGCCTGGAAGTGAAGCCGAAACTATAAATTTAAATAATATTTAAAGTTTAGTAAGAAGGAAGGGATAAAATGTTAAAAATTAAAAATACCTTCTAGTATTCCCCCTTGAAAGCAAAATTTATTCCAACTTTGTAGCATTCCAGACGTATAATTTAACCCATGAATAATTTCGTTCGTGATGGTAATTTGAAGTTTTCCATCTTT
>CAJVPU010002645.1:0-10266 GCA_910591775.1 Dentiscutata heterogama | reverse complement strand
CTATGTAATTACTTATATAAATTACTCAATAAAGATACGAGCAAGGCCTCACCTTAAAAAAAAAAAAAAAAAAAAAAGTATTTCTTATATATATTTCATATATATAAATTTTTTCTTTATATTTTTTTTTTTTATATTTGTACTAATAAAAAAATTTTGAATTTATAATACTGATTATACCCTTGTATATTATTATGCACAAAATATAATAAATTTATTTTAATTTAACAAAACTGAATTATAACAAATCTATATTTTTTAAAAAAACAATTTTTTTATTAATTCTTTTTTTTTTTTTTTTTTTTTATAAAAACCAACTATATATAAGTGGTATTTAATTAATTTAACACAAAATTACCAAATCACAAAATCATATCAACATCAGAGCAATCACTTCTATTATGATATTACCTTATATAAATAACACTATTGCTTCTATTATTAAAATGATGCCATCTTATACAAATGATACTATTACTAAAAAATACCACTTTATATAAACAACATTATCACACCATTACCAAGATGATATCAACTTATATGAACAACGTTTTAGTAACATCTCAAATGAACAATACTATAGTCCTTAAATAGAGGATCACCAAGATAATAATATTCACCAAATCCAATCTTTAAAGCATTATCTAAAAAAAAGTAAACAAATATATACTAACATAATTGAAAAAAAAATTGCGATTAACTACAAAACTGCACTATCTAAATTACAACTTGTTACTTGAATTAAGTAAATACATGTTTAAATAATAATAATAATAAAGGATATGATAAGGCATCAGTGTCAACCATGAAATCGCACTACTGTAAAACTACAACAACCTACTGTTATCTAAAAAAAAAAAAAAAAGTTAATAATCATATACTAAAAACAATTAAAAAAAATTGCAAATATGCAAAAAAAATATGAGCAATTTATTGTTACCTGAGAAGAAAAAAAGATGTTAGTAAACTGATTAGGAATACATGCAAGAAAACAAAAAAAAAAAAAGATATGATAAGACACAAATATCAAACATGAGGCTACACCACCACAAATCTGTGATAACAACCTAAGTTAGTAAACACATGCTACAGTAAAACAATTGAAAAAAAAGATACTATAAGGTTGTCACATCAACTGAATTAATTTCCGAAACACAGTAAAACGTACCTATAAATTAATTTGCTGTATTATGTTATAAAAACTATGTAGTTATTTTTATTATCTTTCAATCTCAATTTCTTTAATTCACTATCTAAAATAAAGTATTTTAATTAACATAAAAAAGAAAAATTACAGTTGATGTATCGTTACCCTTTAATTGAATAAAAAAAACAATGATTTCTATAAAAAACGATGGTAATTTAGAGTTATTCTAGGACCTCCTAATCTAAAAAATTCTATAAAGAATCCTTTTGTTAGAGTAAAACTTGAAAACATAATTCATTGGCATAATTATGTTCATTCAGGTGGTAACGCTGGTGATAAATTACATTACTATTTTCAAACAATTTCTGAATCTAGCTACTTTGTTAAGGTGATATAGTATAATTAATAATTTGCTTTTATAATCGACTTCCGAATATTCATGCGTTTACTTAAGTTTAATATTTTTTAAATATATTTTTTGAATTGATTAGTTTCATTAAAATATTTTCATCATTTTGCCACTTAGTAAAAAATTTCACCGATTTCTATTGCTGATAACGGTTTTTTGGTTCTCTTCCCCAATATTTTTTCCATTAGTTTATTAGGATTTAGAGAGTCCTCAATAATGGTTTGTCTTAAATCATTACTGCATACTTGCATTTGAAGTTGTGTTCCAAATTTTTGATTGTAAGATACTGGTTTTCCATATAAAATTTCTCACATAATAATTCCGAATGAATAAATATTCAATGCCATTATATATTGTCTTTAATTTAAAGCTTTTGGTGTAAAATTCCATAAACACCATGCTTTTCTTTCTTTAATTCTATATTTGTTTATATTGAAAGTCCTAAATCTGCGACATATGCACAGCGTAAATTGTCTTGTAAAATATTATCACTACGTAAATCTCGATGAATAAGTTTATTATTTGAAAATTGTAAGTAATAAATGCAATAAGATTAATTTATATTTCCGCTTCATTTTTGCTATAGAGTGAAGTTTTGACGCAAAGAACCTATTTCTATATACTTCAAACAATAATATATTAGCTTAAGATATTCTGTAACGTTTTAGAAATGAGCCAATATCACAATATGCCTTAGCTTTAATATTACATAGATTAAAAGTTAAATTATTATTAATAAATCATAGTAAAATCACCTATTTAATGAATCACTTACTGCAAGATTTCGATCCGTTGTAAGACGAGAATCGATCGGTCAATCGTTACGCGGCAATCGGGTAGCCGACCAACAGAGTTCGGGCATGTTAGATTTGGAAATGCGGGTGCTAGTTTTTCCAAAGGGCCTTATTTATAATTAATTCCTATCTGTTAAAATAGCTAGAATTACTCTAATGCTATTATTATTGTTATCCGCCATATTCAGGGTTGGCACATTTGCCATTGGTATGAATGGATTCCAAGTCCATTGACCAGTTCCATTGGATCCATTGGACGGTCACTATTCCAATGGACTAATGGACAGGTAGGTCAAATAATTAGCTTTGTTAATGAATTTAGAATACTATACCACATGATATTCAAGATTTTTTTGGTGTTGACCTTATTCTGACTTATAATGGATCAATGGACGAATGGATTATGATATTGGTACATTGAGATCCATTGACAAACTTATTTTCAATGGACATAGTCCATTGCCAACCCTGGCCATATTCCCTCTTTTCGCTAATTGTCGTATTCGAGTAATTCTCCAAATCCTCCGATTCCCCGAATTCCCGGAATTCCTGGATTCCCCCGGTAAACCAAAATTTGGAATTCCGGGTCTGCGATCAGGCCACGTTTCCGGTTTCACATCGCCATCAGGGACCCACAAAAATTGTGGTATACGAAATCTTTATTTGCGTTATTGCAAAAATTTGTATTAATTTGTAATAAGATATTAACTTTATATTAATTTGCGGTTTTTTTATTTCTTTTTCGGAGAACATCGGAAATTTACTCAATTTTGTTCTGATCTTGCTCGTCTTTTATGTTCATTCACTTTCCCTTTTGGAAATTTTCGGAATCTTAATTCAGCACTATCCGACCAATCAAGTTTACAGAATATCGTGTGATTTTCACATTGGAAATTATTTTAATTTGCATAATCAATCTAAATTTGCATTAATTTATACTAAGTTATATACAAATTTTTACGGGTCTCTATCACTGGGTTTCTTGTTTTTAAAGTGTCCCAAAATTTTATATATCCATTCATTTGTGAACAAAAAATATCTGTTAATACTTTAGTGATGTGCCGTGTATAGTACAGTACGCAAATTTTTTTAGAATATTCTAGAACAAATTACAAAACCATTTACTGTATATCTCAAAGTTTCCTTATGAAATCGCTTTTGTATTCTAAGTAAGATTACTCCTTGCGAAATTTTGCATATAGATAGTTTATATATCATACGTATACTATACATATTGCACATGCTATACACACTATACGCACTATACGTACTGCACGTGCTGTATGCTAAAAAATCTGGATATCATATAAATGGCACATCACTAATCTAAATACTATATATCACCGTAAATTCTCGAAATAGCGGGCATGGGCGTTATTTCGAATTTTGGTCCGAATTAAGCTTAATTTTGGCCAAAATCCAAAATAACGCCCATGCCTATAGTTGCCGTCCAAGCCTAACTAGTTGGGACTTTGGGACTTTCTAGGGTATTAACTATTATTTGGGATTGGTTAAAGCCGTGGAACTCGTCCCAAACTGACTGTATGAATTGGGATTTGGGACAAGATTTTCAGATATAACTAGTTTGGGCCAATAGTTATAACTAATTATTCACATTTGATACCAATAATTAGCCTTTTGTAAGTCTCTTGATACTCCAATCTCATCCCGATAGTAGAGGTCTGATCCGATGAATAGTATATTCGAATATTCAATGAATATTCGAATATCCGAATATATAATTGTTTACTGAATTGAATATTCGAATATAAAAATTTTTCACCAAATAATTCATTGAATATTCAATGAATGTATACTATCTAATCGACCAGGATTGGGTGTTATATGTCATGCTTAATCTTATATACTGATTGGTTAGCAATGCTAATAATCATGAGCCCATGAGCAAGATAAATCCTTATTAGCTAGAATATTTCTCTATTGATTTATTTATTTTAATGTAGTTTTTTAAGTATAAAATTCATTTGTTGGCTTGTGTATTTAAACTCAATTATTCCTTCATAATATTGTCTTAATTCATTATTGTTCCGAATCAACAACTCTATTTCATGATCAACAATATTCATTGAATATTCAGTGAATATTCGAGTATTTATTTGAAATTTGCTGATGAACATTCGAATACTTATTTTCGACTGGATTAGACCTCTAGTAGCACCATCTCAGCAGATTTTGATAATGAATTAATGGTCTTATGTTCACCTATATTCCATGTTGATAACAATATCCAAATTGTCTTACTGCAGTAGCATTTCCTATATCTGCAGATTTTTGATAATAAACGAATGTTTTATTCCATTCTATTCTATACTAGGAAAATAGAAACTATTTACAGTCCGAAGGACTAAATATAAAAAATTGATTTTTTTATATTACACTTGATCTAGCCAATAAGCATCGACTACCTATTGTTTTGATTGTTTTCTCTTTTATGTTACATTCAGACATAATTCAGAATTTGCTAACACACAGACATCGGATGTACTATTGCTCTACCTGTAGTGTCCTTCGGACAATAAACTAGGAAAATAGAACCTATTTAAAGCCCGAAGGAGACCGATTTTTTCGTGTTACACCTGATCCAGCCAATCATAATTCAGAATTTGTTAACACTATTGCTCTACCAGTGTCCTTCGGACAATAACAATATCCAATTTGACTTACTGCAATAGTATACAATATCCTATTCCAGCAAATTTTTGATAATAAACGAATGCTTTATGTTCATCCTTTTCAATCCCTTTCCATGTTGTTAACAATATCCAAGGTTATATATTGCACTAGCGGTGGCATTTCCCATTTCCATCTCGGTAGATTTTTGATAATAAACAAATGCTTTATGTTCATATTTTTTAACCCCTATTTCATGTTGATAGCAATTTTTTATTTGCTTTATTGCAACAGCGTTTCCCATCTCAGCAGATTTTTTATAATAAACGAATGCTTTTGTTCATCTTTTTCAACCCCTATTCCTTGTTGATAACAATATTCAATTGGTTTTATTGCAATAGCGTTTCCAATCCCAACAGATTTTCTATAATGAATTAATGCTTTAAATCCCCTTTTCGATCTCTGTTCCATAATGATAACAATATCCAGCGTTATGTATCTCGGTAGCATTCCCCATCTCAGCCGATTTTTGATAATGAATGAATGCCTTATGTTCATCCTTTTCAACCCCTATTCCTTTGTGATAACAATATCCAATTTGACTTATTGCAATAGCATTTCCTATTTCAGCAGATTCTTGATAATGGATAAATGCTTTATTTTCATCTTTTTCAACTCCTATTCCAAATAAATAACAATATCCAAAATTACTTTTTGCAGCAGCATTACCCATCTCAGCAGATATTTGATAGTGGATGAATGCTTTATGTTCATTCTTTCAACTCTTATTCCATGTTAGTAATTGTATCCAAGACTATTTATTGTGCCAGAGTCTTCTTTCTTAGATAATTTTTTACGATTGAATAGGTTATTATAAATACTTTCCATTTTATTTTTTAAATATGTGAAAGAATGAGTACTCGCTATGTAAAAAATAAATAAATAAATAAAATAAATCCAAAATATAATTGTATTATTGTACTTTACGCGTAAAGAATCCACCACATTTGAGATAACACAGTTTGGTAAACTTATAATGTCAGAGGGTAGTACAAATTTTCTGGCATTATATAAGCAAAGTTAATAAGGGGGGTATCCATTAAAGCAGTATTGTTATAGGGATCTTAAAAATAATACAAAAATAGTAACATATGACATTATTTTCAAAGTCCCTATTTTTATACAATACAGTACTGGTTTTGGATTCACTCTAAAGTTTAAAATGAAATTTTTACACATAACACCAAAATGTTAGTCAGGTAAATATTAATTGTATAATTCCGTATCAAAGTGATAGGCCTTTTCAAGTATTTCAGTCTTTAGATATTATTCTCGCTTAGTTTTGAGATATGAGAATAAACGGTTGATATTTTTGTTGTATACACTTGTGTTGATATTTAATGTTTATTATCATTATTCATCTTAACTTGTGATCCGGATAACTTGCTGATAATAAACACATATATTTTGTTTAACTCGTATATTGCAATATTATCCTATACGTCGTTAGATTAGGGTGCGACATCAACTAAGTAATCAAAACTATGTTAGCTAACTATGACATGTTTTATATCACAGATTTTTCAGGTTACACGAACAGTCAATTTTTTATATTAATATAATGTAATATAATATATTGATTGCTAATATCGACATAAAAATTTCAAACCGAATCAACTTTTTGTTAAAGCATCAAATTACCTTGAAATTTTCACAAACTGTTTATAAAATGTTGAAGAATAAAGCTAAGTTTGAAACTTTTTACTAATGTATAAGGTTTGGGCTTTTGTCATATAGAACATTTTAAATTTTATTGATATAGAGTAAAAAAAAAAATCTTCTTGAAGCCATAAATTGAATTTTACTTTGAGCTTTCGCAAAAAATCAAACATAGAACCTTTGAGATAGTTCTAATGAATGTACTTCATTCAAAAGAAACTCGAAAATAAGTACAATTTTTGTTTGAATCTTTTAGAAATTCGCATTTTTTTATAATTAAACAATATAAAAGTAATTTGCAATTTTCATTTCTGATTTCGCTAATAAAAATTTGATAGTAGATTGATCAATATAGCTAACATAGTTTTGATTACTTAATTGATGCCGCACCCTAATATGATATGTATATTTTTAAATAAATGATTTTTTTTTGTATAAATTTACATATAAAATCGAGGTTTGACAACTCATTCTAAACTCATGTAGTAGACATACAATTTCTTGTGACTGATATATATAGTAAAGTTTGGTTAAATTCCCAATAAAACAATGGAACAACGGACTGGCTAAGTTTACCAATGGAACACAAAAGCCAACTGTCAGAGAATAAAAAGCGGCATTTCTGTAAATTCCGTGATCAAATAATCGGCATTACAAAGTCGAAGATATGAAATATTCAGTTATGATGTATTGTCCGAATAGAATGATAGGCAAAAATAAACCAAATGTAAGATCAAGAGCGTTCTTGAAGATAATTATGCGTACAATGTAATGATAAAAAGTTAAGTATTAAGCTCGGGTCAAAGAGGTGAACAAATTATTCAATTAAATAGAAGGGTAAAATCCAATTTTAAAAGCCTCGACTTTTATAAAGAATCCATTAAGATTTAGAGCCTTGGCTGTGAAGGGAGCAAATAGTTAACTAAAACTTCTTACTCCCCTGTATTTATCCAAAATTATAAAAGTCTGTAGTTTGTGAATGGTAGAGTCGCTGGTTAAAAACCTATTACATTATTAAATAAAACATAATATTTTAGTCTAAAGTTTCAACCTCGCAAAATAACAAATCAAATCATATGTTCCTGGCGAACAGCCTTAGATTTTTTTGCTGTTACACTATTGCACTTTACATTTCACCTGTGATATACAACATATGTATGCACATGGTCTTTTGTCTATTAAGTATTCTTTTATCATAATCAAGAATTTTTTAAGTTTATTATTAATCAACAAAAATAAAAATCATATTACATTTATTATAAAATAAATTACTAATTGACTAATAACTTATCACAGTTTAAAAGCCTATCGCTATAAATTTTTATTATTATGGAATTTTTTTTTTTAAACCTGACAGATAACTTCAAATTTTTATCAGTGTAAGATGCTTTCGCGAATATATATATTTTTGAGCCATCAAAAAAAGAGAGAGAACTAGGGCCGGCCATATAGTTTAGAGACGCAACTGATGCCTATTTGTATGAAGAATGATATTATTCCTGTGACATCAGTAATTCATTCACAGCCGATTAGAGAAGACTCTTCTCCTCATCCATAATGGCTTTGTTCTAACATAGAATGATGCAGTATTTATTGCCTATATTGTATCATAACAACAAAGTCCAACTAAGTGCAACCAAATATGACTCGCTTAAAGCTCGTGCCCGTCAGAAAAATTTCTACCCGATTATTAATAAATTACCGGATACAATTTCTTGCTTGGGTTAGATAATTTGCAATAACTTGATTATTTTATCAGCATCACATCATCATTTGCATCATCTGAATCTTTCATGTTTTTATTCTTCACAAAGTTTATTTCTATTGCTTATAACAATCTGGAGTCCCAGAAACAAATTCAGATCGCAATCCTCTGCATATGTCTAATGGAAGGATGGACGATATTCAAAAGGTCGAAATTTCTGACATAATGACTCTGAAGCCATAAATATTGGCAATTGATATAACCTTCTGTCCAAATAGAATCTCTGGAGCGACATAAGGCAAGACCCCATGGATACCACCTGAATCATTTCACCAGCCTTTTTAGACAATTCTATATCCGAGATATAAGATTGTAGATTTTTACTAATGCCTTTATCTTGTAAAGGGTTCAATTTTCGAAGGGTTTCAACTTAAAACTAATAATCATGAAGAGAATTCTATATGTTTGAAAAACTAAATAATGTTAAAAAAATTGGCGAAGGAGGATTTAACACTGTATTTTCTGCAACCTGATTAGATGGTATACGAAAGATTAAAAATATTGCTTATAGTAATGGATATGTAAGTTCGCATAAACTAGCTAGCACTGTTGCATTCAAGACCTTAGCTGGTTCCAAGGAAAAATTCTCAATATTTTTTTGAAATAGGTAAGCTAAATCATTGTATGGTTTGTTTTAAACACATATTGAACTAACTTATTTCTATAAATTTACAAAATTTAACAAACATGGGAAATGTAGATTGTAAGTAGTATGCTTAATACATATAGATTGACTCAAACACAGAAAAAAATGAATTCTGATGGTATTTCAATATGCGATCTCAAGTTTTTAAGAAATTTCGAGGTCTTACTTCGATGCAACTATCGATATCCCTTATTTGGAGCCCACAGCAAAAGAAAGGATGGGTCAAAAATTTTTTTTTAAAAAAAATTCAATATCTTGAAGAATTAAATTGATTAGAATAAATTATTATAAAATTAAACATCCGATTTTTTTGGCCCATCCCCTCCTTCTGCTTTGGGAGGTCCCAATTTCCTCTTGTTCATTCTCGAATTAGACATATTTTTACATTGCATTGTTTGTGTGATTTTTAAATCAAGCACAATCAATATTATGTTCACCGACTAATTAATGAGAAATATAGAAGTATTTATCCTTGTTTTTTAGGACTAGCACGTGTACGTACGAATGGTATTAATTTTGACGTCAACTATATGTACGTACGATCGACATTCAGTCACATAACGCGGGTTGAGCTGGGATTGACCCATGGTTAAGCTAGGGACACAGAATTTATGCAATAAAATTTTGTAAATTATGCGTGCAGTATTATAAGATATTTGATTTATTGATAAAAGTGCTATTTAATGATGTTTCTAAGCAAAGAAAAAATGCAATTTTATCTTGTTGTAATTTTTAAATATAGTGCTCAATTAAACAAAGACTGATCCGTTTATGATTTATCATCGTTTAATTAAAAAACAGTGTTTTAAATACTGCACTCAACTAAACAAAAACCGATTTGTTTGATTAATTAAAAACACTTTTTAAATAAAATTTTAAAAGTGCATCAGAGAGATATTGAAATAAAAAAACTATTGACATAATCTATGCATAAGCTTGTATATTATCCTCTCTATAGAACTATCTTTAAATTCAAGCACTTTATTGCTCAATGTAATTCACCCATATCAAAATTTTTTTCTTAAAGACTAACGTATTTATCCTAGGTTTCAATAACATTTTTACACAACAGAAATTAGGGAAATTTACATATAGATGCCCGGAAAGTGAAAATAATTACAAACAAGTGCCCGGACTAATAATAATTACATATAA
>CAJVPU010002644.1:0-10274 GCA_910591775.1 Dentiscutata heterogama | reverse complement strand
GTAGAGCATAAGTTCTTTGATTAGTTGAAAAAAAAAAACTAGACTTGACTATCATTGAACTCTTTGTAAGCATGTGGGTCTTTGCAGTAGAAGGGCGGCGGTGATTGAGATAATTGATTGATCCGGGTTGATCAGGTTAAAGATAACAGGCGACTAACGGGTAATCCTATGATGTTTGGTCTTAGCAAATTTTATCCCGATTTTTTATTATGCCAATCGATTTTTATTTATACGTACAATAATAATTGAAGAATGTTAGCCACATCGAAATCTACTTGAATCCAATAAAAACTCAATTCTCAGTCTCCGTCCTTTCTATTGCAAAGATTCCATATCGATATGCCGAGTTGTTAAAAGTCCCTAAACAGGACCTTTTTACTATTTCTGCTAATAATATATCTTAATACGTCATTTAATGATTAATTAACTGTTAACACTTTTCACTTACGTACGTACTTGGGTATAAGCAACGTTTAATATTAGAGGAGGTAGCAAAAAAAAGGTCCTGTTTGGGAACATTTAACCAACCCCGGTATAAAATTAAGCTTTTAACGTAATCACGGCAAAATTTATCAGAATCATGGGCATAATATACGGCATGGTCGTAGCTGGAGTAGCTAAATTTTCTTATGATGTATAAGAGGGTGGCTATCTATAACCCTAACGCTAACCACGTAGTACTGAAAAAAGGGGTGCATTTTTTGTGTAATCATGATATCATTGGTTAAAAATCGGTTAATAAATACTCGGACGAAATGCGGCCTAACTCTTCTTAGTTGAAATGTCATCTAATAAAAATAAAAGTGAAAAATCATCAATTCTTACAATTGAATGTTTTGATGAGATCATTCAACATTTGCTTAATGACAAAAACACATTATATTCCTTTTTATTAGTTAACCGTTATTTTTGCAGAAAAGTTGTTCCATTATTATGGAGTAAACCGTTTTCTCTATTGATAAATCCTTCAAAAACATTAGTAAAAATTTTTGTATTATGTCTCAACATAAATGAAAAGTTCAATTTATTCAATAATATCCTTAGAGTTAAGAATGAAAAAATTGAAGAATATTCTGCTTTATTTGATTACCCCGCGTTGATTAGAGAATTAGATTTTTGGGGATTATTTGAATGTGTAAGAATTTGGATACAAGACATTCGATTTAAGTACTCCAACACGGGTTCATGGATAAATGATACCACTTATTATCTAATTAGAATTCTCATCAGGCGTGGTCAGAATATCAAATATTTGCACTTGGTTAACAATGACAAGATTATTGAAATTCCACCTATAACTCGTTTGCCTAAGGCTGATGTAGCATTTTCGAAACTTCAATATCTCCATTGTGGTGGTTACCATGCAGATGTAAAGCTATATCCTAAATTAGTTGAATATTGTAAAGATATAATCGAAATAAATATAGTACATTATCATAAATCATCTGATTCAAGTTTGGCCGCTTTAATTAAATCACAACGTAGATTAAAAAAGATAACTTATCGTTCGGTTTCTGGAGGTACATGGCGATTGGTAGCTGCTCTATCTCAAACTCATTTTCTTAAATCTGCAAGTTTTACTGTTACGGATTTTACCGATGCTTCTTCAAAAGGTTTGGCTACTTGTGATAATTTGGAAGTGTTGGAATTACTTGATTGTCGAGGAAATAATTATGAAAAATTTTGGAAACCAATCATTGAAAGATCAAGATTTCGTTTAAAAAAACTTTCTATAGCACGTACTTCTATTGATCAGGAAGCAATTGAAATACTTATTCAAAATGCTGGTGAAATGCTCGAGGAAGTAACCGTTGACTATATTGTCATCTCAATGATGCCTTATTTTCTGGAAATGTTGATTAAAAACTGTCCAAATATTATTTACCTCAAACTTTTCCTTTGCCACCTTGAAGAGTTTTCTATGCTATTTTCCACCATTTCAAATGCTTTTAAACTCAAACAACTTATCATTCGGACTTCTAATATGGATGCTACGTCAATTTTACCTGGATTAGCAAAACTGGTTCCGTCTTCGCTTCGTTTGCTTGATATAGACATGATGATTTCATCAAAGGCTTTACAAGAATTTTTAAATGAATGTAAAGCTCCAATCCAACGACTGATTTTGAATGCTGGTAATGCAATAACTGATGATCATATAGTGGTTCTTATGCAATATGCAAAGGAAAGAGGATGTTTAAAGTCATTGGGGTATACTTATAGGACATTAAATTGGGGTTTGCCTTGTTGTATTTCTCAAGAAGTTGAAAATAAGGCGAAAGAATTAATCTCTTTTTATAATCCAGAAGATCCTGCTGATTTTCTATTCCCGTTAGATAGAAATGATGAATTAATAGCAACTGATACCTGGAGCTAAAAAATAAATGAAATGAATGATGCTAGCAGTTGCATATACAGTATACCCAGATGTCCAAAAATGTTAAAAAAAAGTTGTTCGGTACAGTGCAAATTATCATCAAGAGAATTGTCGGTCAAAATAACAAGGGTCATTTTGAATTTTTGAACGAATGGAAATTATTTACATGTTTCAAATTTCACAAGGCACATTATTAACCAGTTTACGAAAACTTGATGCGATTATGCACGCACAAAACCATATGCAACAGACCTTTAATCGGTTTGTTTCGTGTTAGACAATGTTTGGTTATCAATTAATTTGATGGCCAGTCTTGCTGTAACAAGATTTCTCCGCAGCGAAATTTTGTGGTTGTAGTCTATAACCACAAAACTTCGCTGCGGAGAAATCTTGTTACAGCTTGGGATTGGAACCGTTTAACTGCATAAAAAATTTTATTGTGCCGGGCCGAATTAAGTTTATCACGGGCCAGGACGATTTTAATGCCGGCTGAATTAAACGGGTAATACGGTTAAACGATTAAACGGTTAAGAAAATCTTTAAACGGTTCCAATTTCTAGTTGTAGTTCTCTGAGATCAAAGCTTTGATAAAAGTCTCTCGATGGTTAAATTCTCCACGGTCAATATCTGCCATGGTTAAATTTCGCAATAACTAAAAAGAGCAATAATTCTTGTTTCAAAATTTTTTAATTTTTTTTTTTGTGAAAATTGCGAAGTATATGATTTTATTATATTAACATATTTTATTAGTATATTTATTAGTATATTTATTAGTATATTTATTAGTATATTTATTAGCCTATATTTTATAAAAAATAAAGTTTTTTCTTTATTAATATTTTTAATACAAATTACTGTAATATATTTCAAATTAGCTTAGCAAAATAAAACAAAACAAAAAAAAAGCAAAAATACAAAAAATAGCAGCTTAAATCTATCTTGAAGTATTAATAAAAAGTGTTAGAAAAGTTATTTTATATAAAGTTCTCTAACTCTAATCTAATCTTAGCTAGACTACTTTAAATCTAATTTTAGTTAAAAAAATAATAAATCAAAATTTAATAAATATATAAATATATCTAGACTCTATCTAATATTAATTTTATTAGTAGGGTGTAGCAACCTAGTATAGTTGGTTGGTTGTTATCCTTCAAGCTTCTTGTAATTAAAAATATAAAATTCAAATCTCACTAGTAATATTTTGAATAATCTTTATCAAGTAGTTGAGTTTTAGGGCCATAATCTTAGTCGAACTAGTATATCTGTACACCAGAAGGTTCTAGAAATATCTGTATAATACCAGAGTTATATGGTACAATGCAAATCAAAATAGATAGTACAAATCCATAATAAATTTTCTAGAACTATAGAAATATCAGAGTTACATAATATAATGCAAATCAGAATAGATAGTACAAATTTATAATAAATTTTCTGGGATTATAAAAAACCAAATGAGAACTAAAAGATTAAGAACTGGCTTGAAAAGACCTGAATAAAGAGATAATACAAACTTTTAACAGTGCTATAAAAAAAGCTAAAACTAAAAATAAATATTTGAACCAGAAATAAAGATACAAAAGATCTTCAAGAGTAAGAGTATAAAGTATTCTCAAGAGAAGAAAGTGTGTAATATATCCTTATAAAGAAAACCAACTAAGGTTACCAAAGTACAAGCTGGAAGAAAAGGATATATATGGGGGGCTGCCAGTAGAAACCAAGCAAATCGATTTTAGTGAGTTTTTTTAAAATTTCAAATCAAAATATCTCAACAACTATTAAACTAAACTTTATAAATTTTTTTTTATTTTAATTCTATAACTATATAAAATTAAAATAAAAAAAATTTTATCAAGTTTGGTTTGATGGTTGTTGAGATATTTTATTTTAAAGTTTTAAAAAATTTTACTTAGAAATAATTTGCTTGATTTCTACTGGCACCCCCCCATATTATAAAAGTATATGCCAAAGTTGAGATAATTATAAATTAAAGATTTAACAGACTTAACCTTTTGGCCATTAGATTAAGATACTTTAAAAGCTAGAGTTAGAAGTTTATAAATTAAGAAAAGTAAAGTATATAGATACTAGAGTTTAAATAAAAGTTTTCTTAATTTTAAGCTTAAATATCTTAGCAATTATCTTATTAAATTTTATAATTTTTTTTTATTTTAATTTTAAAATTAAAATAAAAAAAATTTAGCAAATATGATTAATTAGATGTTAAAAATTTTAATTTAAAAATTAAAAAAATTGTATTAAAAATAATTTGGATTTCCTTTAGTATAGATGACCAATATAGAAATATTATAAGATTATAATATAAAAAAACTCTAACCCTAATCTTAACCTAATTATAAATTATATTATAATCTTTACCCTAACTCTAACTATTCTCAAATTTGCTTAAATTAGCTCAAATAGTTATTTTTATATATTATAATTTTATAATATTTCTATATTGGCCACCTATACTAAAGATTAACCAATAATTTAACTCTTTTTTATTAACTTTACTTTATATATAAGATTAAGTTAGAAAACCTCACTAGAGAAATTAGGTTATAATTAGAAAGTTTAATTATATAATTTTCTAGTTGGGTTATAGATATAGCAGCTAGTATAAAACTTAGAGTAAACTACTTAAATAAACAATTAAAAGTTATATCTGTGGCTAGTCATATCTAATAAAAAAAAATATTAGCATTATATAAATATTTATATATTTCACATAATAATTAGCCAATCATATTATAAATTTCAAAAAAATAAAAAAATACGAAAAATAACAAAATCAAAGCAAATATTGAAACTATAATAAATTAAAATTCCAAATTACTATATAATATATTATATAAAGTAAGCAAATATATCTTTGTTTTGTTTATTTATTTTATTTACAAATCAACTAACTTCAAATAGTTGTAATTTATAAAAACTTAAATAATTTATATTGAATTTAATATTAATATATATATAATTTAAAAACTATGCATTTTAATGATTCTGATCTAACTTCAAAAATCTCTAGATTTATATATATATGCAAACAAAAGGTCACAACTGACTGGAGAGAGGCTCCAAAGCTATGCTATTTTTGTGATAAAATAGGGTATATTAAAAAAGAGTGCCAGGAATACAAAACATTATTACTTTTAAGAAAATTGCAAAGAGAACGTAAAATGCAAAGAATTCAAGAACAAAAACAAATACGAAACCAAGAGTAGCCACCTTTGGTACTGAGCATAGAAAACCCATATAACAAAAAATCAAAGAACATTATAATTACTGATATGCTAGTAACAAATACAGAAACAGTAAGCTCAGAAACAGATAAAAACATTAATATAGAAACTCAAGAAACCAATATAGCAGAAACTCTCATATTGGTTGCCGCAGAAGTTGAAGTAAAAGTAAAGTCTATAGCCACTGAAACTAAAATAAAGACAAAACCTACAACCACTAAAGCTAGAAATAATAATAGTTAAAAAAGCACAACTAAAGACCCTTTGGTGTTATTCTATAATGAGCCAGGTTAGAAAAAAAGGTTGATAATATAGATACAGAAGGTTTTATACTAGTAATATCTAAGAAGAAAACCAAAAACAACTCTAGAAAATCAATCTTAACTACAAATAGAACTAGGTCTAAACCCACTCCTAGACCTAAAGGAAACAGAATCTAACTTGGTGCCTGTAATACCAATACCCTTACTTATTACTAAAATGGTTAACAAATTTAAAATTGCGATCTTAAATATTAAAGGTCTAAACAACTCAAATAAGGTTTATCAAACACTTATATTACTAAAATTACACCATCTGGATCTGATTATAATCCAGAAAACTAATCTAGAAAGTATAAATATAAGGAATTTTTTGCAACAACAATAGGGATTTAGTTCATACTGGTTTTCCAAAACAGCAATACTAGCAGGAAATAGAAATATAACACTAACTAATATGAAAAAAATATATAATGGTTGAATAACAGAAGCAAGTTTCATCTACAAGCAACAAAACTTCAATTAATTAATATTTACGCACCCCTAACATGGAGAAGAAAATAAGGTTTTTTAATAACTATTCTTCAGAAACAGATAAAAGATGTATTACTATTCTTGTAGAAGATTTAAACACAAACCTCAATTCACAAGAAAATAGAATAAGTCAGGCACCAATAGTGAATGACCCTACAAGAAAATTATTTTCAGACTTAATAGTAGAATTTATTGATACTGCTACAATTACAGCTTGTACAAAACCTTTTTATAACATATCATCAAAATACATGAGGCAGTTATACAATAACTACAAGACTTAACTACATCTTCATTGATACCAACTATGGACATTACTGCAAAAAGATCACAACCCAGTTTGGTAATTCTGATCACTTAATAGTAGAATGTGAACTACATCTAATCCCTGAAATACCCAAGGCCAAACAGTAGAGATTTAATAAAAATAGCTTTAATAACCAACCACTTAAAGAAGAATTGGTTGAGGAAATTAAAAATATTACAGAATTTTCTAAATGAGATCTTCACAAATATAGAATTCAATCTATAATTAGAACTTACAGACTGCAACTCTTATCAGAGAAAAAAATTCAGAAGCTACAAAAAAAACTAACAAGAACAAACAATAGAATAGCCAGAGAAGAAGGGTCAGAACCCCTTTTAGCAATAAGAGAGCATACAAGTACTCAGTTGTATAAAGAGCTCCAAGCTTTTTTAAACAAATGGCAAACTAAATCTAATATGAGATGGATTGAGGAAGGAGAAAAATCAACAAAATTCTTTCTCTCCTTGTACAAGCTTTGAAATAGTTCCTCTGCAAATGACAAAATCCAAATTCCAAAACAATACCAAACAAACAGCCCAACCAACAAACTACAATGCATAAGAGATATCTTTCAAAAGATATACAAAGCTAAGGTTAATAACTCAGAAGCCTCAGACTACTTTATTCAAGATCTAACACAGATTTCTAGAGCCCAAAACCAAATATTAGTAGAACCAATTACTGAAGAGGAAGTTGGTAACATTATAAGCCAACTCCCAAACAACATGTCCTCTGGATCAGATGGTCTTATATATGAATTTTATAAAGGATTTAAGGAAGAAATAATTCCAGTACTTATAGGCCTTTTCAATTATTAATTAGAAAATAACTCTCTACCCAGATCATGAACCAAAAGCATCATCATCTCACTAATCCCAAAAAAATTAGACAATCTTGAAAACTTAAACAACTGGCAACCAATCTCACTTACAAACTGTAATGTAAAGATTTTTATGAAAATCTTAGCCAATAGAGTTAATACTATCTGTGAATCGGTCATTGAACCTTCACAGCAAGCATTCATAAAAAGGAAATCAATTACAGATACTACACTCAACATTATTACTACTACGAGAAATCAAGTAGATCAATTAGCCAAGTATTGGTTATTACTACTTGATCAGCAAAAAGCCTTCAATTAAATAAGCTATAGCTTTATTTTATATGTTTTAGAAAAAATAGGTTTCGATATCAAATTCATAAACATCATTAGAAGCTTATTCCATCTCCAAACAGCACACATTACAAATTCTGGCCTTATGTCAGAACCAATCAAAGTAGAAAGAGGAGTTCAACAAGAGAACCCACTTTCACCTCTCTTATATATTCTAGCACTAAATCCACTCATTCTTAAAATTCAAGAGAAGCTAAGTGGAATAAAAATTTCAAATCATTATTTTAAAGTTATAGTATATACTGATAATTTAACAGTAGGGATTGGATCCCAGTTAGATTGGAGAAAACTATTAACAATATTGCAAAAGTATGAAGTAGTAGCCAATGCAAAGATTAATCAAAGGAAATCTTTAATAATACTACTCACCAATATAGCCAAAATAACAAACCTACCAAATCAAAGTTTATTTAAAGAGGTAGAAAACAATACCATGCTTAGAATTTTAGGCTATGAAGTAGACCCAAAAGAAGCATCTAAAAAAACCTATAGGAAGATCTAACTCAAAAGATTAAACACAAAATTGAAAAAATTTTTGGCAGAAATTTGTTATTTAAAGAAAAAATCTTACTTTTAAAAGCTCTGGTTATCTCCAAAATTTGGTATTTAGTATATCTGCTTCCACCCAAAAGAAAAGAACTCGACCAAATTAATACTCTAATTTCTAACTAAATCAAAAATAAATCTAAACTACTTCCTTAATACTTAGCTTTCCAACTAGATTATGACAGAGGAGGGCTAAACGCTCTAGTACTTAAAGATATTCTTGATGCTAGGCTCTGCTCTATTTGGCTAAAACTACCAACAGCTAATAGCTACTTGAACAATCACTATTAGCACAATGTATGCAGAATAAAAGAAAGATCTCAATAATGATAGCTTTAACTAGCCCTACAGTTAAACTTAAAAGCTGGTCTAAAAGCTAGCACTATATATAATAGCCTGGAAAAGGCTCAAAGGTGTAGTTATGACAACTAATAATTGGCCATGAGAGATTATACAGTTAAAACTGTGCGACCAATCTGGAAAACAATTTACAGTTAAAAAAGCAACAAAATTCCTAAAACAGTTCTCTATACAACCTACTGCAACACAATTACTACCAACTCCACATGAAGACTCATTGAATTATTTTGGTTAGATGAAAAGCAAAGAAATAATGAATAAGAAAAAAGACATCTTCTGGAGATTACAAAATAAAGCACTTCCACTGGGGTATTGACTTATGCATATAAACAAAAATATAGACAGAAGCTGCTCTAACTATCTGAAGAAAAAACAAACACCAGAACACTTTGCATTAGAATGTGATATCAGCCAAATAATCTGGAGAATAGGATACTGGTGTCTGGAAAATGCAGTAGCAAACACAAGCCCACGAAATATGAAGGAAATTTTCACCACACATAATATACCAGATAGTAAAAAAGAGTGACAGCAAAATGGTTACATATTAATATTATATATGAAATATGGTACTGGTATATACAAGCCCAGTGAAAAAATAATACTATGAATGAAAAAGTAGTTAAAAAGGTAGCAGAAATTAGAATACAAAAAAATTTTATGATCTTAAATAAGATTCATAAGAGCAAATTAACTAAAATCATAACCTAATTTCTAAATATAGAAATATAAACCTCTTCTAATTGTAAATAATCTTATATATTTATATATTTAATAAAGCATGCCAATTTATGTTTTAAAAAAAAAAACCTAAGTATTCTATAATCTTTTTAGTAATATAATAATAAAATTATTAAAGATTTATAATTTTATATATATTAATTTCTATTTGTTTTTTATTATATCTTAATTATTAAAAATATTTACTTTTTCCAATAATCACTTGTACCAAGAATTTTCAAAAAACTATAGACTAAAAAAAAATACAAAAAACTAATATTGAACTATAAAATATAAGAAATAAGACTATAAAATAGCAACTATCATTTAGAGATAGTTTTTATATACTATTTGCTAGTAGTTTTAGAATTTATTACTTACTGCAAGCATAGAACTTATTATTTAAAGATAGTTTTCATATGCTATATACAGACAAGCTTAGAGTTTATTACTCACTAAAAAGACTTAGTACTGTGTATACTCTGTTGGAAACTTTTATTAATTTAGTTAAAGAAACTTACTCTTTTTCTATAGTACAAGTATAGCTTCTTCCAATCTTTTTCTCCTTTTGCTATTCATACTAAAATTTTCAACAAAAAGTAGCTTACTCGGAAGATTCAGATAATGACGGCTCTCTAACGCTTAATCTGAGGGCTTCTAAATCTTGCGGAGCTGTGCAAGCCGGGCATACGGTGACCGCTGTAGAAGACACTTCCTTTGTGGTTTCATCCCCAACATCATTAACCTCCTA
>CAJVPU010002643.1:0-10275 GCA_910591775.1 Dentiscutata heterogama | reverse complement strand
CTGACTTAGATATAATATAAAAAAATGTTAGGGCAGTATCTATCAAAGAGTTGAATTATTTGTACAAAAAAAAAAGTACAATACGATACTTGTTCTGACTTGGATAAAAAAGTTAGAAATCAGTATCTAGTAAAGGGTTAAATTATTTATGATAAAAAAGATACAATGCAATACTTGACCTGACTCTAAATATAATGTAAATAAAGTTTAAATTAGTATTCTATGAAAATTAAATTATTTATTCAAAAAAATGCAGCACAATACTTAACTTGAAGAAGAATTGATGAAATGAGTATTAATGCACATTTAACCTTATTTGGTAAAGTTTTAATTATTTGTATAGAAGAAAATTATTTATACAAATATCAAAATTTATATATTCAAAGTATTGTATAAATAAACTTTTATAAATAAGTACCGTCAAAGAAAAACCTATCAATTATATTTTGTGTGCAGTTAGTCATCTATAGAAAATCTATCATAATATATTTTTCATAGATAGCTAACTGTACACAAAATATAATTGAAAGTTCGATAACAGGTTTTACTTTGATGGTACTTATATATATCACAAGTTAAATAAGATTAAACTTCAGATTAATACAAGTATATGAATAATGTTCTCTCAAGATAAGATCTAGTGAATATTTTTATTATTAGCCTTATAACAAAAATAAGTTGTATTTTCTAATAAGTATTAAAATCATATCATTACTAACAATTGGATAATTATATTATTTTCTTATCTAAGTAAATGAGTTATATCTTATTTAACAGATGTAAAAAAGTATTTTATATATGCAATATCTGATAGATAAATGATAAATGACAAATTAACAAAAATAAAAAAAACAACAATTGAAAAAAATAACTTGTCAAAAAAAATGACAAAAAAACTCATCAAAAAAATGACAAAAAAAAAAAACTCAAAACTCAAAAATGACAAAAAAAAAACTTAAAAAAATGACAAAAAAAAAAGAAATAGAAAAAATAAAAAAACCCCCAAAAAAAAGGATTAAAAAAAAAAAAACATCAATTTTTTAGAATGAAATATTATACGCAATTTCACACAAATAATCCATGAGAGGTTTATTTTGATGATTATTAAATACTATTTGAATATATTGTTCACACTTAATAGTATATCTTTTGAGAAGGCCTTGGCACACTTTGCATAATAGCTTTGATGTTAAGCTGAATCTGGTTTTGCTCCTTCTGAATTTCTCTTATAGTTTTAAAAACTCCAGCATATGCACAACCTATCAACATGCTCCATCTTCTGTGTTATGCTTCAACACAATTCTGCATCCTGAGAAAGGCAAGTTCAATGTTATCAACTACTGACCACAAGTTAGGCAGAAATGAGGGCTTGGACCTAACTATGCTTCTGTTTCTATGTACACGCTTTACTTTGCCATGCACATAATTGTCCTGAAATCATTAAACAATATCTGGTAGAAGGTTAGTTTTTAGTTCGTCGAATACTTAAGGTATTTTACTATAAGGTAAGAATGTGAGAGCAGAAATGTGTCTTATAAGCAAGCTAAACTCTTCATTGGTTCCATAATATACAGTGAGCCTAGCTGTTTAGATTTTATAGTAAACACTTTGTGCCAAGTGAAAGTGATAGCCCTTGCATTGAACATCTTCAAACTCTAACTAGATAGCATTTATTGCAGCAGATTTAAAATTTGTCAAAACCATTTGTGGGAGCAAATTAATACTATTCTCTTCAGCAAAATCTACCAAACCTTGAAACACTCTTCTATAAAGCTCTTTGGTCTTGCTAGTTATCAAAACAAAAACCAAAAGCATAATTCTTGAATTATTACTTCTGCCAATGCATCCTAAACAGAATTATTTATATTGTAATTAAAATATAGCACTATTGTAACAAATTCACACAATTAAATTGCAATTGTGATTTTTATAAATTCTTAAAATAGTGAGTGCAGATATTATTTTAAATTTTGTCCTGAATTAAGTTTAATTCAGAACAAAATTTTATATAATGCTCGCACTTGCTATTTCAAAAATTTACAATAAAAAAATAATAAATGTAAAAAAAATATCAGATATATACCATGAATTGTGTATAATTGTCTAAACATGATAGGGACCATTTTAAAGGTTCTGTCCATGGTCCAAAAAGGAGATTGATTTAGATAGTGCATATTGTCAACAGTTGTAAAGATTAGAATTCTATCTTGATCTATATTAGTATTATTAATTAAAAAATTATACCTATTTAAAGTTGTTTTCATATTTTGAGGAATAACTAAACTTTCTAAAGATGGTAGTTCAGTGAGAAGATCAAAGTGCCAAATTTTCTAGATAGTTTGGCAAATTGTGTTAAAAGATAGAAGATATTGGTACACAAAGTGGGTGCTATCGGTGATAGCATCTTGTGCTATTCGTGAGAGTCTGTCATTAGTTTGTTGTGCTTTTTCTTTGATTTTGGCAATTGTTATTGCAACATGTGACCAGCTCACGTCCGCTGCATGGTTGTAGTCTGTCCAACTTTGAAGATAATGTTTATCATTAACTAATTTTGTTATAGCATGCCCACTACATTGAAGTAATTTTTTCTTTTCGCAATTCTAATAGAATACATTTCTTCGACTTTTATCTTTAGTCATTAAATAGCCATAAATATTAATTTTATTTTTGCTACAAGTAGACGGATTGACTTCATGGATGACATTATTCATTTTGATATAAAAAAACAACTGATAAATTATACTCAATAAATTTGACAAAAGGTAAATAAGTTATAAGTTTCAATTGCTTCGTGCAAATGGACTATTTGTATGAATTTATTAAATGCATTACTATAATAATTCATGATAGAATTTTAATTTGTACCTGAAGGAGGTAAAGCAAATACCCACACATGAAAATCAACGATTTAATTTTAAAGTATTCTATATGAGAGCATATGAAAAAGTGAGTAATATAAAATAATCAAAGTATTATAAAAAAAAATTAATTTGTACTCAAAAGAGGTAAAGCTACTAATATTGCACTCACATGTAAAAATCAATGATTCAAATTAAATATATTTTATACACAGATATATGAAAAATAGAAATCTAAGTAAGAGATGATAATACAACCAGAATATAATAAAAAATCTTACATGTTGCATATAATAAGAGAAACCACTAGTATTAGCTATGAAATGATTAAACACTTAAACCAATACTGCATAAATACTGCTTTTACTATACTTTTCAACTGTTGCTTATTTCAAAACACAATACTCAAGCTATAAAAACATAGAATATATCTTATTTCTAAAAACAATGCTTTTGATGAAAACCTAAACCTTACTTAACTAATTAGTCTTATTGAACACATTAGGAAAATATACACTAAAATCATAACAAACAGACTTAATCAAGTCTTCTTCCAATATCCTATTCTTTTATCTTTTAATTATGTTGTTTTACCAGGCAATAGTATACCTATCCCTATCCACATCCTTAACAACCTTATTGAAGATGCTAACTATAATTATAAAGAGCTTTGGCTACTATTGCAAAATATGAGCAAAGCTTATAATTCAGTTAACTTTAACCTCTTCAAACACTCTCTCTGTTATCTTTCCTTACCACAAACTATCATTAACATTCTTACTAATTTACTTATTTACTGCTATAATAAAGTTATAATCAATTTTGGGCTAATTTTTTTATATCAAATTCAAAATAGTATTGACTAAGAAAAGACTATTATTACCTACTTATTACATATATACACTCTACCTTTACTGGCTATACAACTTCAATATTATAGCCAACCAATCTCAAAAATCATTTATTTAACAAACTTGAAACTAACTATTCTGTCTTGGTCTATATGAATAATACTTTGTAGATTGCATCAAGCTAAACATAAATAACAAACATTCTTACTATTGCTAAATTCTTTTACAACATAGCAAATATCCAAGTTAACTCATTTAAATCTATTCTATTCCCTAACACCAAATCAACTCCTACAATCCTATCATATTTGACAATGTAACACTTCCTCTCTGGCCTATACACCAGCCTTTTAAATTCTTAGGCTGCTGGTTTACACTCAATAACAAGCACACTAAGCAAACCCAACTTATTCTGGCCAAATCATCTCAACTTATCAAAATTGCTAACACCAAACAAATAACAGATACTCAAGCTCGTTATATTATAAACATTGTTATTATTTCTATTTTAGATACAGAATATATAACATTGTTTTTAATCAATCTTCATACAACAAAATTTTCCAACAATATATTAATTTTATTAAACACAAAGCTAAGCTCTGCCATACTATACCTACTAGCATTTTATTACACCCTTACATATTCAATATTAAAAATATCTAGGATATTTAACTTCAACATCATATTCCAAACTTTATCAAATAGCTTAATAACAAATCTCTTCTAGGCATCTCTACCCAAATCAGAATTCAACAACTTCAAAATAATCTCTAGTCTGCTACTAGCATTCTCTCTCATCCAAATTCTATTATTAATAGCCCCAACTGTCTTACAATTAATTTTAAAATAATATAGCTTCTTCAATATCTAAACTGAACTATTAGTCCAAGTTTAGACAAAACATTCTCTTCACAATTTATAAAGGATCTATTATATTAGAATCTATACTATTAGCATACTTTAAATGCTCTACTTTCAAAAAACAACTTTGATACCACTATATTTTTTTTCTTAGATCAATTTACTTCTATTAATAACTCCTACCTTCTAGACTAAAAACATATATCTTTAAGACTTAACAATATTCCTAAAGGGAAAATTCCTCAATAGTTTATATTTCTTAAAAATTCTATCTTTAATTCTTCTCACAACCACCTTATTTCTAAACAGCTTAATCTACTATCTACTAACTACTATAGCTACTATACAGATTATTTTCACAAATATTCCAAGCTCTGGCTCTTAACTTTTTACTATAACCAAGCTATTATTGGCAAAGCTTATTACCAATATACAAACTATAGCTTTATACTAATCACATATTGGCAATACAACCTCCTAACTATTTCTCTTAATTATACCCTATTTCTAATATTATTTCAAGTCTATGCTTTAATTGTTCTCTTAATTCTCATATTATCAATAGCAAATGCACTTTTTTTATTTCAACTAGTTATACTACCAAGTTTTTAGGCAGACTAAATCCAGACAAATTCGTTAATTTTAATATAAACTCTCTTGACCTCTTAGACTCAATCAAACTTAAAGATACTACTCAAACTTTAGCTTTTCTAAATTTCTCAATACTTACTTCTCAAATTCCTCCAATTTTTGCAAATAACATTGCTTTTAACACTCTTTAACACAGTGTTGTTCACTGGAATGTTCCAGTGGGAATTACTAGAACTGGAAGATCACTGGACTTAACTAGATGGAATTGGAAGCATTATTGCCTCCAATGATCGAATGTTGCTGGACTATTCCAGTGAAGATTTTTATCACTGGAATGGAAGTTCCAGTGATGTAGTAACTTCCAGTGGCTTCTGATTGGCTGATTCAAATTAATCACTAGGGATAGTGAGCAAAGATTAAACGGCATAAAATTTAAACTACCTGTTTATACAACCGTTACCAGATCACAAACAGGATCATTTCTGATAACCAGAATAACTTGGATAATCTGGCATAGATTGTGCGATAATGTTAAAAACTTTGTTAACAAATTTTACAATATTTTTGGTATATTAAAAATATTGATTATATTATCATAATAAGATACATGAATAAAGAAAGAATCATTATTTTATAATCTTGAAACAGTATCAGAAGATGAGTTGGAAAGTAAACTAAATATATTGTATTGAATAGCTTTGGAAGCTTGAAAACAATTAGTCACCAACTAACTAATTTGATTGGCCAATAGTTATATTTAGATTAGCTAATCAGGCAAATACATTCCAGAAAGAAAATCATTTCAGTGAGATTTCTCACTAGAACTACTAGAACACTAGAAGAATCTGGACATCCAGTAGGATTCCAGCCCTCCAGTGACAACACTGCTTTAACATATTGCAAACTTCAATCTTTACTTCTCACATCTTAAATTTTATACAGATAGATCAATAATTAACTTAGACAATTCTCAATGCTTTATAGATATTGGCTAATACAAGCTGAAAACAATAGAATTCTTAATATATTGCAGGCACAAATCTTACTCTGGCCTTGTTTTTTTTAAAACTAAACTACTTGCAATCTTATCAGCTATTTGCACTGCTCTCAGAAACTGCAATATTCAAATTTTTACAGACTCTCAATTTGTAATTGCTAAATATAATAGCTTAACCCAACAAATAACTAACACTAAGCCTTTAAATACTTCTTACTGGTTTATTTGAAATATACTTCTGAATTTTTTAAATCTTATAATTTAAAAATCACTTTTCATAAAGTCAAAGTACATTATAATAACAAATTTAACAACAAGATTAATAACTTGCTCACAACTACCTCAATTCACCTTATCTTAAATTTAATTCCATCAATATTTATAACCTCTTATATATACAGTATGTTGCAAAAAAAACTAGAAAATTTTTATATAATTTAGATTTATATGATCTAAATTTTTTGTTTTAAATTTTTAATTACTAATTCTTATATAAAATTTAAAAACAAAAGGTATATAATAAATTTTAAACAATTTTTATTTAATATTTTATAATTAAATATTTGGTGAGTATTTATTAAACTTTGTATAACTAGTGTGGCTAGTGTGGCTAATATGGCTAATGTGGCCAATATTTTAATATAATTAATATAACTAAAATAGCTAAAATAGTTAAAATAATTAATATAATTAGCTAGCTAATATATAAATATTAAAAAATTTATATTAAAAAATTTTAGTATATTTAAATATTATACAAATAAAATAAAAGTTTAATCTAGTTTTAGCTAGTTTAGTTGACTTAATAAATGTTAATATAAGTTTTAATTTTAAAAAATTATAATATTATACTATATTTATTTTATCAATTTTTTTAATAAATAAATATCTAGTTATATATTATAAATTGTACAAATTTTATTTAATTTTAATGATACTGCTGCATCACAGTTACACAATTTTTAATTCTAGTTTTTTTGCAACATACTGTATTAAATTATAATAAACAACCTCTTGAACTCTCCATTTGTTACAGTATTCAAACTATTTGTTATGCAAATATCTTTGCTTTTTGGTCATTTTACAACTACTTCCAACCATGGTTAAATATTTCTCAACATATTAACTAGAATTTAACCTGGCTTTATATTAATAATAATCAAAAAGTTTCTAACTTTGTCTACAGCTTCTAGTCCTCTATTCTTAAAATATTTAAAGTCAAGTTACTCATTGATGAATGGCCAGCACCACATACTCTTCACAAACAAAACTTCTATTTCTCTAATACCTGCTACATATGTCAATTAACAAGTATCTCACTTTATTAGGCTATATGCCCTATCTCTAATTTTCTTTATGAACTTATTCAGAATTCACTTCAACATATATTAAACTTTAACAAACTTCAAATTTTCTTAATACAAATTAACTAGCTATATAATCAAATTATCAACCTTGATAGTCTTTAAATACACTACTTTTTATACAAACCCTCTATATTTTCTACTCTTTTTAGACCTATCCCACTTGATATAATAAATACAATTTATAAATTCACAATCTTTAATCAAATAGCTAATGATTTTACTATAAAACTCCTTTTGTATATTAACAAGCAGTTATATACACAAATCTTTGGATTCTATACTGTAGCTCAAGACCCCAACCCAACTCTCTGAAACTCAATCAAGTTCTACAAGCAATTCAAATTCTATTACAAACACTTCCTTAACTTTTTTACTAACACCCTTATCTAAAGTAACAATTTGGTATTCTAACTAGATCAACAATTATACACAGATCTCAAATACTTAACTTATCTTAAATCTAGGTAAGCCTTGGCCACTCTGGTAGGTTCAGACCACAGATAAGTCTCCAAGTATACCTAGCTTAGGCTCTTGGTTATATGTCTGAGTTCTTATTCTTAGTATAGCCATACTTCTTTATAATTGCCTTCTATATAATCACATCATATAAAAACCTTTTTTTAATCATACCTATATTTATGCCCAATTACTATCTAATATATAACAAAAGACCTCTATATAAGCATACCTCTTTACAAGAACATTTTTTTAAAAAAGTTCTTATGGTCCCAAGAGTGTGATTATAAAGAGGTATAACTATAATAGACTTAAAATATAAAACCTTTTTCAATTTTGTAAAAAGTTTTCATTAAGTTTAATAAAAATAAAAGCATAGTCTCATCTTAAATATTAAATATATATATATATATGGGTTTTATTTTTTATTGTACCTGCAATGTATTGCACCCCACTATATCTCAATATTTTACTAGGGTAACCCTGTTGTATAATTAATAAAAAATGATCCTCTTGTAATTTTACCTAACCCCAACCCTAACCCGAACACTAACACTAACCCTAACACTAACACTAATACTAACCCTAATTATTATAGGAGTGCACCCTAACTCTAATTATTATAGGGGTGCAATGTATTGCACCATGCAATAAATTATAAAATCCTATATATATATTTAAAAAAAACACAAACACTTACTAAATTTTTCAAAACACTAAAAATAAAATTAAATAACTTGTTAATTATGCAAATATATAATTTAAAAATAATATTATATAATTATAGAAAAATATAGATTTAGATAAATAAATAAAAGCCAAAATTAATTAGTAAGTTTTGAGTTATAAGCCAAGTTCTTAGGTGTGGAATTATTTTTGTCACCCACTATATACATCAGAAAATTTCAAAATCAATAATAAACTCATTGTTTAATTTAAAAAAATAAACATTGTACCTTTAAAGATAATCATTACAATGTACAACTAGATATTTAACTACTTAGTTAAATAACATGTCATAGATTATATATTGATATTTTATATATTGCAATATTTAACGAAGCCCCTGTTTTTCAATGCTTTTTTAGATTAATTAACCTGGGTTAATCATCTAGATTTATTATTTTTTTATAACTTCATGATATAGTAAGATACTATATATTTTTTAAAAAATCTATTCATATTTATAATTACATAATGCTAATTGATTATTAATTAATAAAATCAGGGTAGCTACACAATGCAGTCATGCTACAACTTAAAATTTTAGAAATAGGGAATTTGTATTATATTTATAATTGATTATAATAAATTAATTTTTGAATTGGTTAAAACTTCATTTTCTTGTGGATTAATCTACATTGTTGCTTAATTTTATGTATTTTTTTTTATTTATTATTTTGCACTATCAATTATTTTATTTTAACTATTTTATTACCAATTATAATTGTATTTAATATCATTATATTATATATTTTTATCTTTTTATATCTAGCTTATATTTATTTTTAATTATATTGTTGATAAGAAAGATTTAAATTATGTATAAGAATTATAACATGTAGTACACAAGTGTGAAACACGGTAAAAAAATAAAAATATAATTAGACAATTAGAATACTAGTTATAGTAAATTATATAGACAACAAAACAGGATGTACTGTATTTAGAAAGTATTTGTATAGTATAAGGCAATATGTATTTATAGAATAGAAAGATCTTACCATTGTTATTAATATTACAATGAAACCTCTATAAGTATACACTTTTTCTAAAATTCAGATTCAAATATAGTTCTCTAAATGTATATTATAAAGTTTGGTCCTAAGGATGTATATTGTATATATTTGAGACCATTTTAATAAAATTATGAATATTATTAAAAAATTAATGTTTTCTATAATGAATATTAAAAATTTTTGAGAACAACTATTTAAATTAAGATTATTTGAGAACATAATTTTGAATCTAAATTTTAAACACTAGTTATCTCTTAAACCGTTTCTTCTACAAATTTGCCCTGAAATTTTTTTAAAAATTTTATCTTTAAAATAAAATTTAAATATTAATTTTAACTATATATATATATTTTCTAAGTAAAATATTTAATTTTAGACCTAATTTATTTTATTAAGAAAATTTTTTTAAAATTATTAAAAAACTTTGTTGTAATAAAAGTTTAAAGTTCTTGTATTGTAATTTTTACTATAGAAATTGTCTTTAGATTTTTTTAAATTTTATATATTTTTTGCTTATAAAAAAATCTTTGCTTCTAAGTAAAGTCTTGATTT
>CAJVPU010002642.1:0-10278 GCA_910591775.1 Dentiscutata heterogama | reverse complement strand
TGCCAGGACCACCTCTAGAATATGCATTTAGGGAGGGCTGCAATTAGAGAACACTAATAAAATCGCAATATTACTGTAAGCATGTGATAATGTGGCTTTAGTAGCCTTGAAATTATGAATTTGATTGGCTGGTAATCACGTGAATGCATTTATAGAGGGTGCTTTTATTAGTGGGCCAGACAGTTAGTATGCACTTACAAAATAAAGAACGTGCATTTATCTATAAGTCCCACCATGAGCCTGGGCTTATATCATGCATTTAGAGGGGTGCTGCATTTAGGGAGTGTGCATTTAGAGGGTCTAACTGTACTTTAACTATTTGATTGGTTATATTAAATGTGTTCAAAACATTATGATTATTACATTAATAAGCAAGTTATGATTAAAGATTTATTACAACTCAAATTTATTAACAATTGTTTAATCATGATACAGTAAAACCTCCATAATGTGCCCTCTATAAGTGGACACACTCTCTAAATGCATGCTCCAAGTATATACATGCCTCTATAAATGCACTTTCTCTTATTGATCTCTAATTGCACATCATCAAAACTTGGTCTCAAGGGTATGCACTTATAGAAAGTTTATTGTAATAACCAATTCAACTAACATAAGCCTTAACAACATATTATACAGTTATCTTTTACAATAAATTATACTGTTAATTCCAATACAAACTATATACTATAATAGCAAATTTATAAACAAGATTTTATAATAAATCATAATAGAATTGCAACTGTCAATTCTAATAGAAACAAACTTAAAAACATAATAAGTTTGTAACAAAAATCTTTATAGTAAATTATAATAAAAATTAAGCAGTTAATTCTAATACAAACTAACTCAATTACATATTATAATAGCAAGTTTTATGGCAAAATTTTACAGTAATTTACAATAGAAGTTACAATATTAATTCTAATACAAACTAACTCAAAAACATACTGCTAAAGTTAGTAAGTTTTTTAATAAAAGTTTTTAAAATAATCATGATAGAAATTACAACTATCAATTTCAATACAACCTTAATAATGTAGTGTATACATTAGAATAGCAAGTTTTATAACAATTTTTTTTATAATAAAAATCATAACTGTTATTATAATACAAACTAAATCATTTATAACTGTATACTATATATCACAACTATAGTTAGTATATTTACAACAATATTTTTTATAGTTGTAATTTTAATATAAAAACTAACTCAACTATAATTACATATTATACTATTGCACTATTGTAAATTTTTTTTCATATAGCAAATAATAATAAATTTTACAATTGTAATTGCAATATAAACTAACTCAACCTTAATCTAATAACTGAATAATAGCATGCTTTATAGTAAAATTATTTACAGTAAATTAATATTGTAGTTTTTGTAACCAGTATTAGAAATCTTATATTCTTATATTTTTATAAAAATATAGCTTTAGATTTAAAAATATTTGATATTCTGTAAATGTTTTCTATTAAAAATATTTGAGAAGATAATATTTGAAAAATATGTTCTCTATACGATAGCATATTACTAGAAAACAAAGGTTTAAAATTATCTGAAAAGAAATAAATCAACATAAAAGATAAGAAGGGTTAGAACAAAAATTAGAATAAATAACTGATATTTTCTGAAATAAGAAATTTAAAAAAATAGAGATATAAATAAATTTTACTAATAAGAATATAAATAAATTTCTGAGAATATTAAATTAAATAAATTTATTTATAAATCTCAAAACAGACTCCAAATGTCTTGAATTAGTGCTTATAGATATCCCTAATTAATTTATATTCTAATATAGCATATAATTTACTATTGCAATATACTGTTGATACTTTATATATATCCCTTAAACTATCCCAATAAGGCGTTCAAATTTGAACTCTAAATCTAAATAAAGCTCTATAAAAAAGTTATTCTGCCAAATTTTTATTCTAATTGGCTACAGAGACTCTCAAAGAATCAAGCCACATAATACAAATCATAGCTGCAGTGCGGCAACCCAAACAAAGCGCACAAACTCACGTGATGACTATAAAGTTAAGCGTCCAAATATGGATGCTTGATAGTTTAAGGGATATACTTTATAAATATACTTAATATGCACTTTCTCTAATGATAAGTGTATATAATTTATATAATTATTTAATATTCTGAATAAATATTTTATAAATGCATCTTTACTCAACAACTTGTATTTATTAAAGATCGACTATATTGAATTTAAAAAATCTTTTCTTATTTTAAAGTAACTTATATGAGTATATTGGAAATAATATGCAAATTAATATTATTTTGCACTTATATAGTAATTAAAATACAGTCAAACCTTGATATAATCACCAGCTTGAGAAACAAGAATCTGGTGATTATAAAAAGTTGTGACTATATAAAAGTCAAATTTTATATGTTTTATAAAAGCTCAAGTTAAAAATAGTGTGAGTATATCAAGGTTGTGACTATATCAAGAGTGACTATAACGAGGTCTGACTGTAATAAGAAAAAGAATAATATTAATACTACTGTATGGGCTTAAAATAATGACTATCTGTGTGCTAATTAATTTAGAGATGTGAATTGCTTAAATCCATATGATATAGATTATACAAAATTAAATTCTTATTCTAATAAATCAACAATCCCATTTTATAGGTTTGAATAGTTGATTAGCAATTTACATAGTTTGTATAATTAACTATAGAACTACTACAGAACTATAGTCTGTATAGTTTGAATAGTTGATTAGTAATTTACACAGTTTGCTTAGTTAACTACAGAACTATAATCTGTATAGTTCTTTATAGTTATCTATAGTTCAAGTTAGAAATTTTTTATTGCTTAAATAGAGATTAAAACTAGATTTATTTTTTATATCTTAAAACCAGTTTTAACTAGTTTTAATATATGAATAATAAAACTAGTTCCAACCTCTAATTTGAACTCTTATATTAATTAAATAAGTTTTAGGATTTAAGACTAAAATAAATCTATATCAAGTTTTATAACCAAGTAAAAAAACTAAATAAATTTACAATTAATTGTATTAATCTACTTTTTAGTTGCTTATTTTTAGTGCTTTTTAGCCAGTCTTTGAAGTTATTAGTTGGCAGATAGACTTATGCATTAATGGCTCATTTATTCATTTATTTATTTTTTTAATATTTGGGGTGTATGGCTCATTTATTATAAAGTTACTAGTACAATAATATGTTTTATTTCCTTGTAAGCAATTAATAGATTTATTATAGCTTTTGTAATCTCAAATTATAGATATAATGAACCAGTTTAAACTTGAGTTATATGTAGTATTGTTTTTGTTTTAGCTATAAGTAATATTGTCCAATGGCTATTTAAATCAATTACAAAGCACTATAAGCCTAATAATTCTAAAGTATCAAAAAGAAAATGTTGTAATATATTATACTTTTTTTAGCAATTACTTGATTTACTACTATAATTTGCCTCCTTTAATAGCAATCAAAATTCTGATATAGAGCTATTGCAAGTTCTGTCAAGTACAAATTGAATACTAATTTGTCATTTAGCAAAATTAATACTGATACTAAAATTAAAGTAATAATAGTAATATTGTTATCTTGGACTAAGTAAGGTTATTTTAAATAATAACAATTTTGTAATATATTAATAAAATTAATTTTACAGAATTCTAATAAGTTTTTATCATCTTTTATTTCATTCTTAATATACCATTTATGGGGAAAAAATTTTAGCCAAATCAAAAAAATATAATTAAATAGGCAAATAATCATGAGTTTGATTACTTAATTAAGACAAATAATAATATGTTTATATATATTAACACTATCATATAAGAATTGGGTGAATTAGATTCCAGAAAAAATATATTATTAGAAAGGGCTAAGATATTAGTAAAGGTCATTTCTTGAACATCTTAATTGCATTTTGCTTTTTTTTTTTTTTACTTTAACTATTAAATTAAAATTAATTAAAATTTGTATCTTTTAGGAATATTTCTTTAATTCAAAGCACTATAAATAAGAACTTTGATCTTAAGTACTCATTGTCTATATTTTTACCTTTTATAGCTAGTGCACTTTATATTTTATCCTGTGATATTATTTTACTAGTTGTAATAGATATATCACTAAAAATAAAGATTAAAATTTAGATATATGGCTCTTTTTTTATAAGATTAAACCTATTTATGATAAATTTATTTAACAAGCAAATATATGCAAAAATGATATGATTGCAAAACATTTTAGTAATTTTTATAAACATGACTGAAGTATGATTGATATATATAAAAATATTATCAATAATAGGTGTTTATATAAAGAATTTAGACAACATGTACAAATTGTATATAATATAATATTTTAGTTAAGCAGTTAGATTCTTAATACTATAAAAAATAGGTTAGAAGTTTATATCAATAGGTTTATATTTTTCATTTAGCATAATTTTTATTATATACTTGCAAATTAAATTTTCTATATATATTATATATAATAATAATTATTATTATTTTAATATTAAAAATAAGACTATACTTTTATCTTTATTAGATTTAACAAAAACTTCTTATATAATTGAAAAAGGTTTTATATTTTAAATATAAAACTAAAAAAAAAGAACTTAAACATATATCTAAGTAAATCTAAATATTTATCTGTAGCCTAAACCTACCAAAGTGGCCAAAGCTTATCTAGATTGAGGATAAGTAAGAATAAGAGAAGAGTGTAAAGAGAATTTAATCCAGTTGGGATACCAAGTTTCTAATTTATTAAATAAATTAAGTATAGGTAAATTAGGAAAATTTTTAGAAAGAAGAGCTAAGCTTGGAGAAGATATAGTTGAATTGACAGGAGTAATATTGCTATAATTGCTTAGAGCAAAATTAAATTGTGATCTTGAAGTGCATTAAAGAATTTAGATATTTGTATAGATTTGTTAATTAAAATAAAGAAGAAATTAAATAGTAAGAGAATAGGTGAAGTTAATAGAGAAGGTATAGTCTTTATAGTGTTTATAATATCAGCTAGAACAAGGCTAGTAATAGTAGAAAACAATAATGGTTTAAAGGTAAAAGCATAGATTTGTAAACTATCAAGATTTTTAATTTAACTAAAAAGATGTTGTATTTAAGTATATGGAATCTGAAGTTTACTAGGAGTTAAGATATAATAAAGAGATGTATTAAGAAGCTTTAGTATTAGGTCAGAAGAAAGGTAGAGAGCCTAGTGAAGTGCATTAGTAGGTTGTTGGCAAATGTGACAGGAGTTAGGATAGGTAGTGTATCTTTTATAAAGAATATATAAAGCTAGAAAGTTATCTAGTAGTAGTTTAACTCTGAATATTTTAAGTATTGATAATTAAAAGCTATATGCAAAGTTTGAAACTTTCTGATTGTTATTGAGGTAGTATTTCAATGAATGTTCTGTAAAAGAGAGTATATTGTTAAAAGTAGTGTTGAGAGGACTATCATGCGAAAATATTTGCTTTACAAATAGTTTAGATACTATAGCAAACAGGAAGCTCAAGAGAAAAGCTATTGCAGAGAGAAACAAATTGAGTATTATATATATTACCAAAGTTAAGAGTTAGGATCAATGTATTAAAGTGATTGCAAGCAAACTCATCAGCTTTATTATTAAGTTCATTGTCTTAATGTGCAAGCATTTTGTAAAAGGTAATTAAAAGATTAAATAAAAAGCAGAAGTTTAAGAATATTTTTCAAGTAGACCAGTAAAAAGTATTTGAGAAATTTGTTACTGTAGTAGAATTTAAGAGACTGTTATATTTAGAAATTATGGATTAGGAGTCAGTATAAATATGAATAGTAAAGTTTCAAAAGACTATACTAATAGCTAACAGAATTGCAAGAAGTTCTGCTTTAAAGAAGCAAAGTCAAAGTTTGATTTGGGCTTAAAAAGTATATTGTATTGTGTAGTTGTTAGTTTGTAGTCAACTAATACCCATAGAGTATTGGGTTGCTATATAAAAAGTAAAATTATTTGAATTGCTGTTTTGAGTAGCAATATGCTGTAGCATATTGAGAGCAGGGCCAGGTTAGAAAATTAAAGAGATTTGAATAGTTGAAATATTAAGATTTGGTAGAGAAGAAAAGGGACTAGAGTTTGAGAATATGATTGAGTATAAAAGGTCTATATAATTAGCATGAAAATTGAGGGTTTTGTCAGAATTTAGTTTGCCAAAAAATTTAATAGCCTGGCTTATAGGGATAAAAGTGGTGCACTTGTTGGTAATAATATTAGAGTTTAAGAAACAGTTTAAATATATCGTTGAACCTCCCCAAACCGATATGCATGGTGGACAGATTTTGTATCAGTATTGAGAGGTTATCAGATTTGGAAAACATTATAAACTATTAGATTTATATAACGGAAATGGACTTTGTAGACTAATTTTTTATCAGATTTGACAGGTTATCGGTTTTGAGAGGATCGATTTAGGGAAGTTCAACAGTATAAATATAGATATAGAGAGAAGAGGATAGGGTAAAAGCAAATTGTCTATAATATTATATTGCTAGTGATTTATTAGAGTATAACAAGTTGTTAGATTGGCAATAAGTTTGCTAATAATAATTTGATTATTATAAAGAGTAATAAGTTATGACTTGGAGTATTTATAAAAGTGGCCAGTATTATAACTATAATAGTTAGAAGAAGGCAAGTGAAAGCTGGGCAAAATAGTATGAGTGGAGGTAGTAAATTATATATAATTATAATATATACAAAAGTTAAGTATTATATAAAAATATTTGAATTTATATATATTAGTTATAAAATATGATATAAGTATTTAAAAATTTGTTTTAATTAATTTATAAATAATTGCTATCTAAAATATTGTAATTCTGTTTTAAGAATATCAAATACTTAAAAAATTCAGAGCTTATACATATTCTCTTGGAACTCATCAAATTACTACAGTCTAAAAATAACCTTTCTAAGTGTATTGAAGTGGCTGAAACTGCAAGATAAACACATGCTAATTTGCTTATAATTAGAAACTTTTGTTTATTTTAGTTTTATTATACAAAAGAATTGAATTCAAAGAGTATTTAAGAAATTGTGAGATATTCATCCAATTTACTTCATGAATTAGTAGATAGTAAATTGTTAAAAATATTGAATAGTGTTGGTTTATAAAGAGAAGATCTAGGTTAAGTGTTATGAATATTGGATATAGTTGATGAAAGATATAATATTGAAATTGATGATGTTTTTGTCTTGTGATATTTGAGTTTTAATAAATCTTAAACTTGACTTATTATTAGATATAAGATCAAACTTTTTAAACTGAGAGTTAAGAATAAAAGGTAAATATAATTCATAATTATCTTTTTTCTAGTAATATTGTATTGCATAATATAAGATTTCTTTAACTTTTTCTAAAACTTCAGATATTATATAGGTTTGTCTAAATATTGTGAATTATTATTATCTTTACAAATTTCAAGTTCTAAAAAATATCTTTAATGTTTTCAATATCTGTTTTTTCAGATAGTAAAATTCAATATTCTTAATGTTCACCAAGAATATTAACAAAATTTTAAGAACATAATTCATTAAAATATATTTTCTATATGAGAATATTAAATAGATTTTTTTAATATTATACAATTTTAATTTTTCTATATTGAGAATATTAAAAAATTTTTAAGAATATTAAAGACCAGAAAAATATTTTTAGTTAGAACATAAAATCAAAATTAAATTTCACACACTAATAGTATTGATTTAGATTTAAGTTTATTAATAATATGTATTATTATTGAATTTATTATACTATATATAATATAATTGCTGCCTCTTCTAATAGGTCTAATATTGGGATTAAATTATAAAGTAATATTTATTCATCATTTGTTAGCATTATTTTAGTCAAATACTAAGAATCTTTTTTAGAACCTGAATTTGTATCTCTTGCTAATTCAAACCAAAATTCTATTTAGTTGTTACATTTGTAACTATATTCCTTAAATATTTTAATATCTCTCTGGCATTCTAAATAAATTATTAATTAATATATATAGTTAATTTGTAAAATTTAAATAATTTAAATAAATATACAATAAAATATTCCTTAAATATAATAAAAAATAATTAGTTATAAAAAGATATAAAATAAATAATTAAAATAAATATATAAAATATAATATATATATATATCATTTGATCTATTATATTGCTTTTATATATTCTCTAATTATTTAGACTATTTTAGTCTTAATAAAAAATTAATTAATTGCTTAATATGTTTAACTAAATTTTTAATTAGTTCTAATTTTTTACTAATTACTAGTTGAAGTGTATGTGCTATACATAACTATTAAGTTATATTTTTAGCTACATATTTTAAATCTTTAATAACTTTTTGCATATTTATACTATTTTTAGTAGTTATTATAAAGACTTTATTTTATAATTCTCATTCATCTAATAATGCAAGAATACTATTACTAATATTTTTAGCTATATGAGGATAATGAATATACTCAATAGAAAGTGTGATCTCATAAAATTAAAAATTATAATCTATATATAAGCAAGTAATATTTAAAAATTTTTGCTAATTTTTTTAGTCCAAAAGTTATATGCTAAAGATATAGAAATTAATTCATTTTTTACTTTATTCATAATTAGTTTTAATGAATAATTATAAGCAGTGTTAGGCAAATTAATAGTTGATCAAAAATTTACTAGTCAAATTAATTTGGTCAAATTGGTCAAATAGTTGAACTAGTCAGATTGGACAAATCTATTATATAAATATAATATATATATTATAAAATAAAATTATTTTTAAATATATATTTGACCAATTTGACCAGTACAGATTCTTTGAACAGACTGGTTAAATTGGTTAAATTGATTTTGTCAATAATCAAACTGGTCTGGTTAAGCCAATACTGATTATAAACTATATATACAAGTTTTTTCATATATTTAATATATAGAATTTAAAATCTTGAATCTAATTCTACTATAAACTTTCTAAAAGCTAGATTTTAAAGAACAGTAAATTATTGTGAATTAGTCATAATCCAATCTACAAGATATTGACATAATTAAAATCGCTGTAATTTATTATGAGACAAAATAACTAATTTGATATTATCATTATCATTTTCAGTTATTCTATAAATATTTAAAAGATAAGAAGCACAATTACTTGTTGATATATAAACTTTGTATTTTTTACTACACTTTTTTCTATTTATTTTTTTAATTTTGCAAATTGTATTTCTTATATTATTTATATATACAGGTTCAAAGTATAACCAAATCCAACTTCTAAGATTATTACTTTCCTCTATATTATAAATTCTTTTTTTTTTGTTAGATTTTTGTATATTATTATTTATATTTGTTAAAACTTTAGCATTGTTCTTATTATAATTAGATATTTTTTAATCAATTAAAAATAAAACACTAAAATAATTAATAGAATTTAATTTGATTTGATAATTTGTTATTTATTTAAACAAAATCAAATAACAAATATTATTGTATTTATATAGATAATTTGCTTTTTTTTTTTTTTTTTTGGTATTAAGGTGAGGCCTTGCTCGTATCTTTATTGAGTAATTTATACAAGTAATTACATAGATATATAACAACTTAATTTGTGTAGTAACAAAACAATATAAATTACATGCAAGAATAAAAGCTCAGACTAAAAACTTTAAATAAGTTAGTTATCTGCGACCTAAACCTACTAGAGTGGTCAAAGCTCACCTAGATTTTAATAGTTAGTATATAGTTTGTATGTATGCTATATTGGGTCCACACTGTGGCCCATTGGTCAAATTTTAGCTTTGCTTGTCCTTTGGAGGGACAACTACCATTATCTATATGTAGTTGGTCAGCTATACCGCAGAGGCAGCTGTATGTAAGCTTCCTTCGTTGTCGCTTGGTGTGGTTGGGAGTCTGTATATATGTTGTCATGACTCTACCCTGGGGCGGTATATTATTTTGTTTTTTCCACTTTGCAAATTTATCACAATATGGTTTCCAGATTTGTTCATGAATCTCTGCAGATGTAAGAAGTAGTATTTGTATGATAATGTCGGCTGCCTCCTTGTAATGTAAATCAAAGGATTGAAGCGATTGAATCAGTTGGGCCGAGACAAAGCCTTTTAGAGTAGTAGGTAGTTGGTGTGTGTGTGGCGATGGGGTAGGTAAGCAGCTAAATGAGGGGTGGGACTTAATAAGATTTACTATATCTCTACATTGAGTTGGAGTTCGGCCGCT
>CAJVPU010002641.1:0-10278 GCA_910591775.1 Dentiscutata heterogama | reverse complement strand
TACTTAAATTAGATACCCAAAAGGTGTACGTGTGGCTAGTTGTATCCTCGTGAATCTGATGTAATATCATAACTATCTGAAATAAAGCTCATGCCAATGGCCTAAGTGGTCACCTTTAATATTAAAAAAAAAAAAAAAAAAATGATATGTTGTTAGCCAAATAAATTAAATTTATTTGTTGCCTGAGTCAAACCATATAGAGGTCACATATTGTATTGACTCTGAGTTATTCATTGCTCAAAAGAATCTTATAAATAACTCTTATTGTTTTTTAAAGAGAGAAATATATCGAGCTCTAACTCATATAAAAATATATTCCTTATCACAACATCTGTTATATATATATAATTTGTTTTTCAGAGATAGCTACCAAACTATAAAAATAGTATCTCGAGTTGCATCTTCTTGTTATAACTCTTAGAAATTAACTGGTAATTTCTTGTAGTATGGTTCAAGATAACTTTCTATTAAGAGTGATTTTTATTCTTCTATAGTAGAAAAAAGCTTAAACACATCTTGTTAGAGAATTGAGATTCTCACAATATTCAATTGCCAAACACTAATTTTTTTGTTTGCTGGAGAGATATCTAACTTGGCCAAAAATTAATAAAAACTATCTAAAGCAGACTCTTGTTTCATTTCTTATAAATGATATTTTAATGCTTTTTATCACAATTTTATATGTATCGTAGAAAAATTTTCTACTTCTCTCATGACCAAGCATCTCACTCAAGATGTTATGTTTGTAGAAACAAGAGTAAAAAATGCCCAATTCAAAATCGGTACATATTTATTGTGAATTACTACTATAAAATTCCAAATATAGAACAATAGATATGTAGTCATTTACAATACCAACATAAATTTATTTACAATTAAATTTACAATATCAATATAAATATCTTTACAATAACAATATAAATAAATAATTATAAATAATTTACTCAAAGTAATCCCAATATCCTTCATTATCAATTACTCTTCTGTTTGCAGCATGTGGAGAAACAACTATATTTTTAAAATTTTTTACTTTAACTATCCTATACACCACTTCTATTTTCCATTTAATATTCAGGTCTGAGGCTTATTGAACTTGAACTGAAATTTTCTTTGCTTCTAAGCCTTATCTGATAGATTTTTGAAAGCAGTATAAGCGACAATTATTATTTGAATACCACATGTCATCAATCTTACAAACATGAATATAAGAAAAGTCTTCTATTTTGATTTTTTTATCAACCAAGACTTCTGAAATATATTTCTAATAGAAGTTTGGCTAAAGTTTATTTCAAAAGGGTCCAGGTCTTCGATATAATCACCAGCAGCGAGCTGTATCTTTACGAGCAAGAATTTTACTCTTCACAGTAGAAGAACAAAAAGAATCTATATTAGTACAAGGGAGAATAGTGCTACACAGAGAATTAGTATTAACAGCACCAATTCTAACAAGTATTCCTCAGATAGTTTTTCTTCATCAGTGGGTAGTGAGGCTTCTTTTCTAGCTTCATTGTCTACTAACAAAGTAGGCTCATCTATTTCTTCAAATAGTGTTTTATCTTCTTCTTCATATTTGTATTTCATATCAAAATTTTGTTCAACTTCTGACCATGTATTTAAAGAAATATTTTCAATCTCTTTTTTTTTTGAAACTGTAATTTCGTTATTCATCTTTACTTCTCTAGTAATATATTCTTTTTTGTTGAATTTTTTGGTAAATTTTTTGAATAAAGACATTTAAAAGTATATATATATACTTGTATTTGTTATAATCTCAATAAAAATGAGTGAGATTAAATGTTTTCAGAGCATTTGCTATTTATATAAAAAAGTTAAATATTGCTTTTTGATTGAGAAGGTAAAGAAGGATAATTCAACATATGTTCGAATTTCTACTATGAAAAATAATGCACTAATCATGGTTTTGGAATTGTTTGATAACAGATTTTCATTTGTGTTTGTGTCAGATGATAATAATTTAGAATTTGATTTTCATAAAAAATATATTACTTTAAATACATCTATATTTGGGATTAAAATTTTTTATAATGATAAACTTGTTTACAAAAACAATAATATTAACTTTTTTATCAAAAAATCAATAAAAGAAACACTTCATTCTAAGGTGAAACTAACTTCTGATTAATTATTATAACTCGTTTACAATGAGTCTAACCCCTTACTTCTAGCTGGCAACCCGGAAGGGTTGGTCTGCCCAGGCTTTAGGTGCCTTACGGTTTCCCTTCCCTTGGTACATGCTTCCAGAGTACATGTCCTTTTCCTCTAGTTTTGGTGATTCAGCGGTTCGGCTGGTGTGTCCCCTCACTTAAGAACCTGATCGCTTGGTTCTCCAGTCTCAGTTTCTAGTTCCAAATTCAGTCTTCCTGTAGCACCGTCAAAGATCACTGCTACTCCCAACTCGGGACTTGCCAAACGGGTTTTCGGTAATTCCGGTTTCTTGGATTTATTGCGCCAAAGCTCCCATTCGAGATGGTATAACCAAGATTACAGATATCTGGATCCAACTGATAATCTTAACGTTAACCAATACAGATCTAGTTTTTTCAAAATTGTCATCCATGGGATTCGAACTCTAGACCTGCCGTTTGGGGGTGCGACAACTCCACCACTTTACTAAGTCGCCACACCCCTAAATTTAAAATTTTTTTATATGTGTAATCTATTAATTTTATATATACTCTATATACTGAAATTAAAAAATAATAAGAAAAATACTGTCTAATATGCTTTAATAAAATATATAAAAAACTAAAAGTATATATGCTGTGTATATCTAATTTATATCACTGCCTTATAGTAACTACAACTATGCATCATATATACTGTATGTAATTGCATATATATATCTAATTATACACTCTTTTACCAAATTTTTGTTATCTAGAAATTTACTCAATTATATTTGAAATTCCAATTATTAATATCTTATTTTCACATGTCTATTCTTATTAAAAGTTGTATAAATATTTGATACCAAGCCCTAGAAGTATTATATCAGTTACAACTTGCTATTATTATTCAAAAACTTTCTTTAAAATCAAATTTGATAAATACTTATTTGCTATAGTGTTTCAAGTTAGTCTATATACTTTCTATTTCTTAATTATATAGAGTCTTTAAACAAAAAATATATATGTTTTTAAACAAAAAAAAAAAGAAAATCATGTTTACAAAATTAAAGTAAATATACTTAGCCTAATAAATTTATTTGATTATATTCAATTATATTCTTATATTTTGTAGCTTTAAGTTAAAATTCTTTAATCAAATTATCAATATTCTTATTTCTATTTGCTCTTCTTATACTGTCTTCTAAAAGTTACAATCTGATACCAAGCTTAAAAGTATTATATTAGGCTATAATCTGCTTAGATTGCATTTTTTTTATTGGGCTTAGCAACAAGAATTTTACTTGTACTATCATTACTAGTATTACACTATCTTAGTTCTTTCTTTTTAACTATTTTGAGTTTTGTAATATTTCTACAGAAGTATAACTAGTACTGAAAAAAAAATTACATTTTTTAGTAAATTATAATATAATACTAGATTGTACTTAAATTATTCTACTAATTGTTATAACTTTTGCTATAACTTATATTATATTAATAATTATAGTAATTTGTCTGCACCACTATATTTGACACAATCAATACTTAATTAATAGAAGTATTATATCATACTATAATCTGCACAGATTCTATTTCTTTTACTAAGCTTAGTAACAAGAATTTTACTTGTACTATTATTACTAGTATTATACTGTCTTGGTTTTTCCTTCTTAACTATTTTGTATTTCTACAGAAGTATAGCTTGAAATAAATAGTACTGAAAAAAAAAATTTACACATTTTAATAAATTATAAATATAGTACTAGGTTGTACTTGACTTGAATCGTCCTACTAATTGTTATAACTTTTGCTATAATTTATATTATAATAATAGTTATAGCAATTTATCTGTACCATTATACTTGATATAATCAATACTTAATCAAATTGAAATCAGTTTCCTTATATATATATATATAACTGATATTCAACTATATTTAAATATCAAGTTTTTGTACTAAAATTTATAACATATGATTTTTCTTTAATAAAAATATAAACTATAAAAGAATAGAGACTCAAATAGACTTAATATTAATATATGATTTTTATATTATATGAATTTGCAAAATTTGTGTTTTCAAAATCAAATTTTTAATTAGTTAATTTCTGTCATATATATTTAGTAATTGTTGATCATTTTGTCTAGATGACTTGCAATTTACTAATTAAATAACTTGTTATATATATATAAATATACTATATTAGTATATATATTTACTTTATAATTTTAAATTTAAAAAAAAATTATTATTTTTTTTTTTTTAGCTTTTTGACAGTCTTGTTAGAGCCCAAATACAAAAAATTTTATTTAACTATTAATACAGCAAATAAATCATATTTTCTTTAAATTGCAGGTCTAGCATCTCTTGGCTACAATATACTATGCCCAGAAGCAACCTGTTGTACTAATATTAAAAATAAATTTTAGTTAGGAAACCTTGTCAGCCTGTTAAGAACTAATCCCTTCAATCTTTCTTTCTTTATCAAGAGCACAAGAAAGTAAAATTCTGTACTGCTAATACAGAATTAACATTAAGAAAAAAATATAAAAACTAAAACTAAAACAAAACATATAATGAAAGAGAGATCGAAAAGAAAAAGAAATAGAAGAACAGGAGAATATAAAAAAAAAAAAAACAAAGAGAAAAGCCTCTATGGGCTGACCAATCTACCTCTATTAAGAAATAGTATTGTAGTCAAATAGTAAAAATTATATAACTAATGCAACTATAGTATATCTTGATTGTAATATTTCATTTCAACTAGAATCTTCTTTCTAACATACAACCAAATCTAGGTACTGGTTAAATAAAGGTCCTGATCTTCTGTAGATAGTACTATATTTATTTTTATAGTCATTCCAAATACATGATTGCAATCTACCTAGTTGTCCTAATTTGAAAGGGGTAAACAATACTGATCTTTTGATGGGGGTAAGCTGTTTTGTCCACTTTTTCTAAAAATTTTGTTAAAAGTGCAAGTGGGTGATAGTAAAGAGTATAGACCTAGTACTTTTCTTCAAGAAGAGTATATGTTTCTTCAAAAGCAGTAATACAAGTAGATCTGAGCGCACTGCTGCTTTTTTTTTCGGTAAGTGATAAACTCTAAACTTGTTAGCAAGTAGCATATAAAAACTACTTCTAAATAACAAATACCATCCTCACGGTAAATAATAAGCTCTAAACCTATTAGCAGATAGTGTATGAGAACTATCCTTAAATAATAAGTACTAGTTTATAGTTTTCATCAGTCTTATATCTTTCTTCTCTAATATAGTTTTACTGTTTTTGTTGAAAATTTAGATTTGAAAAGTTGGTTCAAGGGATTGTCAGAAAGAGTTGAATTTTGCAAAAAAAAAAAGTATTTAATTTTAAAAAGCTTAATTAAAAATTTAAAATTAAATATATTTTTTTTAAAATTTAAATTTATAAAATAAATATAGGCAAAATTGAAATAGCAACTTGTTATTATAAAGATCTCCATATAATTGACCAATTAAATTTAAGATTTGACAATTATATAAAATCATTATATCTTTTTTTTTTATTTGCTTATATTGTTTTGTTTTGCTTTGTTTTGCTTATTTGCCTTGTTCTTTGCTTAACTAACATTTTGCTTTTTTTTAGACTTTTTTCTTTTTAGATCATAGTTAGAATTATTGTAGATATTAATTTTATACTATATTACTATTATTAAAGTTATTATAAATGTTAGTTTCATAAAATCACTATTATAGGGTGTTGTGACTTAGTGAAGTGATGGAGTTGTCACACTCCCAGACAGCAGGTCTAGAGTTCAAATCTCATAGATAACATTTTCAAAAAATAGCACTGTGATATGGTTAATGGCTATCACCATTGGTTGGATCCTAATTTGTAATCTAGATTACACTATCTAGAATAGAAGCTACGGCATATAAATCCAAGAAACTGGAATAACTAAAAACCTGTTTGGCAAGTTCCAAGTTGAAAAGTAGTAGCAATTTTTGACAGTATTACAGAAAGACTGAATTTGGAACCAGAAACTGAGATTGGAGAACTGAGTAGCCAGGTCTTTAAGTAGGAGAACACACTAGCCAAACCACCAGCCCACCACTAGAGAAAAAAAGACTTGTGCTCCAGAAGTATGTACCAAGAGGAGGAAAACTGTAAAGCACCTAGAGCCTGGGCAGACAACCCTTCTGGGTTGCTAGCTAGAAGTAAGAGAAGGACTGGTAAGGAATTCAGAAAAGAAGGCAGTTGGAATATGGGTACTGAAATCATTATAAACCTTGCAAAGGCAGGAGTATATAAGGGAAGTATCATTTATTACATAATTTCTTTTTATTATAAGGTTATACCCCCCCTCTCTCTCTGTAATTAAATTAACAACTAATCATAATTTTTATATATAATATATGGATGTGATAAGGCTGCTAACCCCCTCCCACTCTCTTGAAATTACGTAATAAACAGCACTTTTCTAAGTGAGAACTAATTAGAAAGGTTGTGGTTTGAGATACAGATTGGGTTATGGCAGTATCTGAAAGAATAGCTTGAGATACAAACCCAGTGGTGGCAGCACAACATATACTAGTTGGGGAAAAGTTACTGAACATGCAGGTGAGTACATGTGTAGAACATGTACCACTCTGTTAGGTTTACTACAAGGATAAATGCCTGTTGTGGCTAAAGTCTTAGGGTTATTTATAGCAATTGCTAATTCTGAATAGATGTTAGAGTAGAGCATGTTACAAAAGTAGAAGCTAGAAAATTTAAATGAGTAACTTCCTAGTTGGGTTATAGGTACGGCAGCTAGTATGAAATCTAGAGCAGACTACTTAAATAGGCAACCAAAAGTTGTATGTATAGCTAGTCATACTCTTATTAGTAATAACCAGAGAGCTTAAATAGATAATCTCCTAGTTAGATTGCAGGTATGGAGGCTAGTATAGAACTCAGGCGGACTACTTAAATTAGACACTCAAAAGGTATACGTGTGGCTAGTTATATCTTTGTAAAATGGATATAATATCATAACTATCTAAATAAAGCTCATGCCAATAGCCTAAGTAGTCATCTTAATATTAAAAAAAAAAAAAAAAAAACCACTATTATAAATAAGTATTATTATCTTTTGTATTAACCTATTGTAGATTTGTTATTTGGTTTTAGTTGAAACGAATAGGCTTTTTAGATAAACATAGTCAGACTCCTTTAAATATATTTTTGCTAAATGTAGTACTCCTCTAAATGCATGATATTAGCCTAGGCTTATGGTAGAATTTATAGATAAATATATATTCTTTATTCTGTAAGTGTATTCTAACTATTTGGCCCACTTATAAAAACCCTCTCTATAAATATATTTACATAATTACTAGCCAATCAAATTCATTATTTCAAGACTACTAGAGTTATATTATCATATACTAACAGTAATATTGTGATTTTATTAGTGTTTTCTAATTGCTATCCTCTTTAAATGCATACTCTAGAAGTAGTTTTAGCAATATGTATTTAGAGAAGTCTGACTATACTGTCTTTTCTAGTTCTTGACTTTTTTTTTTCAGTAGTTGCTTTTTTACTAATTTTTTCTTTAACAGACTTCTGATATTATTGTTTTTAGTACAAGATTAGAATAAATAGACTTTTTAGATAAGTACTATCTTTTTTGGTTTTTGACTTTTTTTTCAGTAGTTTTGTTGTTTCTTTATTAACTTTTTTTTTTAACAGATTTCTGGCATCATTATTTTTAGTACAAAGCTAAAATGAATGGGCCTTTTAAATAAGTACTATCTTTTTTGGTTCTTGATTTGTTTTTTCTTTTAATATAGTTCTGTTGCTTCTTACTAACTTTTTCTCTTTGACAAGCTTTCAGTATCATTAGTTTTGATATATAGTTGGATAAATAAATCTTTAAATAGATACTATTATTCTAGTTTTTGATTTTTTTTTTTTTTTTAGTAGTTTTTTTGTTTCTTTACTAATTTTTACTAAAGCTTTAACAGATTTTCAGTATTATTACTTTTGATATATAGTTTAATAAAACAGACATAGTAAATAGAAATTGTTTTTTTTGTTTTTTAAAAGTTTTTTTTTGATTTAACATTTTTTTTTTTCTTTTTTTTAGACTTATTTTATTGTGGAGTTTCTGCTAGAGTTATCTTTAGAGTTACTATAATTAGTACAATTTTGTTATTTTGGTTTTGAAGTCTGTATAGTATAAATTTTATCACTATAAAATATTCTTTGTTACTATAAGATAAGCTTTAAGCTTTGTTATTTTTATTTATTTATTTCTGATTTAACTAACTTTTTTTTTTCTTCTCTTATAAACTTATTTTATTGTTGGAGTTATCCTTGGAGCTGTCATATTTGAAGTCATTATAGTTGATATGATTTTATTATTTTAGAGTCTATATAATAAAATTTTGTTACTATAAAATGAGCTTTGTTGATGTAAGTAAGTTTTATTACTTTTTTTTTTTTTTTAGATTTATTTTCATAAGAATCACTTTTGAAGCCATTGTATTGTTGTAGATAAATTCTGTCACTATGTAAGAAATTTTGTTGTTGGCTATATTTTGTTTTACTAAAACAAGTAAATAGTATAAATATTTTTTAGTGATTTTTTTCTAAGTGAATAGGTAACTAGGTAAATTCTAGTTTATTTTTTATTATGTAATATTATTGTACAATTTTTTTTTTTTTTTTTTTAAGTTTATTTAGTATTTTATTACAATTATATAATATATTAAATTGGAATTTATTATGTAATTAATTAAAAAAAAAGTTGAATTTTAATAATATATTATTGTAAATCACTCTTCTCAATGATCACTTGCACCAAAATTTTTTGATTAACAAAAGACAAAAAATTGTTGGAGACAAGCAGAGTTATGCAACTAGAGATCAGTTTTTATAAAGATTAACTCTATAGCTTTAGAAGAGACTTCTTTATATATTTGGCATACAAGTCAAAAGCGTCTTTATATAAGATAACTAGCAAAGAGTAGGGCCCTTGTATAAGAAATTTTAGTAAAAATACAAGGTAGTTTTTGTCAATAAAATACTTTTAGGTGACAATAGAAGAACAACAAATAAGCTTTTCAATACACTTATTAGAAAATTTTAAAGGTTATAGCTTTGACAATCTCTATTATATTCTTACTTTCTTTGGATTTTTTTTTTGGAAATATTTTTGACAAGTAAAAAATGAAAGAATCAGCATACCCTCTTAAAAAGATCTACATTGTTTATTTTCTGGATCTTGGTTAAGGAACTTCTAATTATAATAACAGGTAGTTTGCAAATTAGAAAGTAAACAAAGATTATAAGAAATTACGAATTGCCACTGTGTGGAACAATAACTAGTATTGATATAAAGTAAAGGGGTTGTTTCTAGAAAATTCTCGCAGGGCTAACCTATTTCGATAATTTTATATATAACGTGGACTGAATTTAGAGTAGGACTAAATTAAAGAGCATTATATAATCTTTTAAACCTTTACGGCTATATTATTGTTAGGATATTTTCATTATTTTGTTTTTTTTGTTTTTTTTTTTCAAAATATATATTTTATTTTTTTTTTGTTTTGTGTTTTTTTTTACTTTTTTTGGTCATTTTCAGTTTTTATATACTCCTTTTGTCTCATACCTCTTAAGAAAAAAGAAGAATTAGAAGAGAAGCAATTAATCCTAATATAGTAGCTAAGTACTGAGCTATAGTAGGTTTTTAAATATAAGTAGTATTTTATGTAGAACCTATTGGCTTATACCAGTGCAATAACCATATTTGGGTATTTGAAATATAGTAGCCGAGTATTAGTCTAATATATATTATTGTAATAGTTTTGACAAACATTATAATAAAATTAGTATAAGGTTATCAAAGAAAAAAAAAATATAAAAATTATATATTATAACAAATTAAATTCAGAACCAGTTTGATTTTTATAAGTTAAAACAAATTAATCTAGTTTAATATATAAAAAATCAATAATGATCATATAATCAAATTTGATTAGTCAATTATGAATTGCTATGATAACATGTTGCTATAAAATAATACTTATAAAAATATATATATTGATATGATATATTTTTATGTATCAAACAAGTTTATTTAGAATATAAAGATAGTATTAATTAGTAAATATTGTATT
>CAJVPU010002640.1:0-10282 GCA_910591775.1 Dentiscutata heterogama | reverse complement strand
TACAAAATCGATTAACTTAGTACAAAAAAATGTTTTCTTTGGACGAACAGTAGAAATTTTTCAGATTCACACTATATATGTTGGATTTACATAGTGATTTGCGTCACGTTACACTATGTTTATTCTTCTGTTGACTGGCGGATTATCAATTAAGAATTCTTGTCCGGTTTAATAATACTACCCTTATTAGTATTATCCGGGGTCCTGTATTACTGTATGCCACTGACTATAGTACCCGGGGTACTATTCTTTCAACTACTAATTTTATTGAATAGTACCCACCTGGGTACTAATTATGGGGGTGGGTATAAATATAGGGGGGTACTTTGTAGCAGGGGTACTTTACAATAGGAGTATATTAATTAGTTAATATATAGTTCTGTAGTTAGATATTACTGTACTGATGCCAGTGCGATATGCAAAGTTTACTTTTAAAAAAATAAAGAATATGGTACGTACATACTATTATAACAATATGTTTAAATATGATTTTTTTCTTTTTTTTTTTTTACTGTATTTTTTTACACTATGGTACGTGGAAATAAGAATTGTAGCTAGACTCGAATTACTGAAAAAAAAAAGCGACAGTGGAATGCTCGCAAGAAACTTGCAATCATTATATTTCTTGAAAAGCACACTAATAATAGTGTTCGTGCAACTGCCACACATTTCAATATAGAGCCAAAGCAAGTTAGAGATTGGTGAAGTAAAAAAAAAAATTTGATGCGTGTTTCATTTTATATTAGAAAGTTAAATAATGGAAGACCACCAAAGTATCCTGAATTAGAAAATGAAATTTATAGTTGGGTAAAAGAATTGTGAAGTGCACTTAAATCTGTAACATGAGCAATGGTTTAACTTAAAGCAAAAGCATTATCAAAAAGATCTCCTTACGCTACATTATATTATAATATTTCTGAAGCTAAATTTTCAGATAAATAGGTCGATGGCTTTATGACTTATTACAAATTAAGTAATAGACGTAGAACAACTGTGGTCCAAAAACTTCCAGAAGATTTACAACCTGTGCTATAGAAATTTTTAAGTTTGATTATATATCGTAGAATTCAATTTAATTATCCGCTTGCCTTAATAGGTAATATAGATGAGGTTCCTATGTCGCTCGATCTTCCCACCAATATAACAATTGATAATTGTGGTACAAATACGGTTTCATTAAGAACCTCTGGTTATGAAAAATCTAATTATACTGTTGTGCTCGCCTGTATGACAGATGGAACTAAACTTCCACCTGTTATTATTTTTAAACTTATAAATATTCCAAGGCAAACGTTTCCTGCAGGTATAATTATTCGTGCAAATCCTAGTGGATGAATGAATTCAAATAAAATGATATGGTGGATAGAGAATATATGGAATCATAGAGGAAGGACAGATCCACGCTTATTTTTGGTTTTAGATTTATTTAAAGAACATATAGAAGATACTATTAAGCATTGATTTTTTGAAAAAAATATTAATTTAGCTGTAATTCCAGGAAGTTGTACTTCAAAATTACAACCGTTAGATGTGGCTGTAAATAAATTGTTTAAGACAAAGGTATTTCAATAAATTTATTTATTTATTGTTATTATATGAGTTATGCCAAATTAAAACCTGGAACTAAATATTGATATATTTAGTTCCAGGTTTTAATTTAGCAAAACTCATTTAAATAAATAATTTAATTTAGATGCAGGATTATTATAACAATTAGCTAGACAATAGTATCTTAACTTACACTAAGACAGGTCGTATTTAATGCCCTGCATATAATTTGGTTGCTCAATAGATACTTTAGACATGGAATGAAATTGATCCTAACCTTATATGAAAAGCTTTCAAGTATTGTAGCATATCTAACTCATGAGATAGCACAGAAGATAGCTTAATTTTTGATTATGATAGACTTGGTTAATGAATGAACTCATGCAACCATGTGTATGTGCAAGATGAGTTTGAAAACTCTAGTGAAAGTTTAGGTTCAAATATTGCTAAAGGTTTCAATACAAATACTGTTGAAGGCTCTAATACAAATATTGGTGAAGGCTCTAATACAAATACTAGCGAAAACTCAAATATAAATATTAGTGAAGGTTTATAAAATATAATTTAGAATTTATGTTATTAATTAATAATATAAAGTTTTTGTCTTGAAAATAGCCTTATAGCACATAGCAGTTACTATGTGCTATTAGGTTATTTTCAAGACAAAAATTTTATATAAATATAGTATTAACTAATTTATAAGTTTTTAATTCAGTAGAGGTAGTTAATCTTATAAGTGAAGACGATACTGACAATGAAGCTAAAGACGATACTGACAATGAAGCTGAAGCCAATTCTGTGCATGAATATGAAGCTGATTCTAATAACGATAATGAAGCTACTTTTAATAGTAAAAGTGAAGATGATTATTATAAAGCAGAGGAAATTAATTATATTAATGATTGGGCATAATCTTATAAATCTTGTAACCCAAAGGTGAAAGCCTAAAGATAAGTAAGCTAAATTTTTTTTCTTGTATTTTTCTAATGTAACTTTATTAAATTTATTGATTATGTTGTTGCATCTAAAATTTAAAGTCGAATGCCAAAGATTATATTAAAACAATAACAAAGCAATTGCAGTTTAATACCGTAATATGAAATTTGCACTAAAAAATTGAAAAAATGGCGGATTATATAGCAAAAATTAATCAAACTTTTTTTTTTACTTGCATGTTAATTGCATTTTTTTTTTTACTTATATGTAAATTTTAATTTTCTTTACATATAAGATGTTAATTTGTAATTAATGTTACATAAATAAATAGAAAAATATATAGTTCAAATGCTGTCTAAATAGTTTATTAAAGTCTATCGTAGTAAATTAGTAACAAATATTTTATCAATTGTATTTTCTTTTTTCAAACTTGTTAAACGAAATGCCTCAATAAAATTCTAGTACTTAATCTTTATAATAGGGTTGCTAAAAATACGAATCAAAATTTCTTTTAACTAGGTATCAAATACTGGTAGATCCATTTATACTAAAACGTTAAGTTGAAACTCTTCGATGTAATTATCTTTATTTTAACTTTTCTATCTTTGAATTGTTATTGTATGTTAATTTACATGCCAGATACTATTGCTGAATTCGTGTTATCTTCATTATATTCTGTGCATTTATATAAATAGGATCTCATTACTAATACCCGGGTCTTATTCAATTTTCTAAATCTTGACCCCGTGATTAGTACCCGGGTCTTTTTAATAGGGGATATTATATTCGGGGGGTACTATAGTCAGTGGCGTACGGTATTACAATTTTAATCAGTATATGTATTTTTTCACATAATTTTATCACTCATTAAAGAAATAAAAGTATAGGTTTTGTTTTGAATACTGGTTGTTTAGAAATCATAATAACTTATAAACTCTAAATTATATTTTATAAACCTTTACTAATGTTTGTATTTGAGTTTTCGCTGGTATTTGTATTAGAGCCTTCACTAGTATTTGTATTAGAGCCTTCAACAGTATTTTTATTGGAACCTTTAGCAATATTTGAACCTAAACTTTCACTAGAGTTTTCAAACTCATCTTGCACATACACATGGTTACGTGAGTTTATACGTTGACCAAGTTTATCATAATCAAAAATTAAGCTATCTTCTGTGCCATCTCATGAGTTAGATATGCCACAACACTTAAAAGCTTTTCGTATAAGGTTAGGATCAATTTCATTCCATGTCTGAAGTATCCATTGAGCGATCAAATTATATACAGGGCGTTGAATACGACCTGTCTTAGTGTAAGTTAAGATACCATTGTCTAGCCAATTGTTATAATAATCCCGCATCTAAAATAAAATTTATTAAATTATTTATTTAAATATGAGTTTTGCTAAATTAAAACCTGAAACTAAATATATTAATATTCAGTTCTAGGTTTTAATTTGGCATAATTCATATAATAATAATAAATAAATAAATTTATTGAAATACCTTTGCCTTAAACGATTTATTTACAGCCACATCTAACGGTTGTAATTTTGAAGTACAACCTCCTAAAATTATGGCTAAATTAGTATTTTTTTCAAAAAATCGATGCTTAACAGTATCTTTTATATGTTCTTTAAATGAATCTAAAACCAAAAGTGAGCGTGGATCTGTCCTTCCTCTATGATTCCATATGTTCTCTATTCACTATATTATTTTATTTGAATTCATCCATCTACTAGAATTTGCATGAATAATTACACCTGCAGGAAATGTTTGCCTTAGAATATTTATAAGTTTAAAAATAATAACAGGTGGAAGTTTAGTTCCATCTGCTATACAGCCGAGCACAACAGTATAATTAGATTTTTCATAACCAGAGATTCTTAATGAAACTGTATTTGTATCACAATCATCAATTGTTACATTGGTGGGAAGATCGAATGATATAGGAACCTCATCTATGTTATCTATTAAGGCAAGCGGATAATTGAATTGAATTCTACGATATACAATCAAACTTAAAAATTCTTGTAGCACAGGTTGTAAATCTTCTGGAAGTTTTTGGGCCACAGTTGTTCTACGTCTATTACTTAATTTGTGACGAGTCATAAAGCTATCGACCTATTTATCTGAAAATTTAGCTTCAGAAATATTAGGATATAATGTAGCATAGGGAGATCTTTTTGATAATGCTTTTGCTTTAAGTTGAACCATTGCTTGTGTTGCAGGTTTAAGTGCGCTTTACAATTCTTTTACCCAACCATAAATTTTATTTTCTAATTCAGGATACTTTGTGGTCTTCCGTTATTTAACTTTTTAATATGAGGTGAAACACGCATCAAATTTTCTTTTTTACTTCACCAATCTCTAACTTGCTTTGGATCTATATTGAAATGTGTAACAGTTATGCAAATATTATTATTAGAATGCTTTTCAAGAAATGTAATGATTGCAAGTTTCTCGCGAACATTCCACTATCACCTTTTTTTTTCAGTAATTCGAGCCTGACCACAATTCTTATTTCCACGTACTATAGTGTAAAGAAATACAGTAAAAAAAAAAAAAGAAAAAAATCATATTTAAACATACTGTTATCTAGTGGTACGTATGTACCTCTTTATTTCTTTAAAAGTAAACTTTGCATGTCACACTGGTATCAGTACAGTAACAAGTAATATCTACTAATTAATGTACCCCTATTGTAAAGTACCCCCGCTACAAAGTACCCCTGTATTTATACCTGCCACCATAATTAGTACCTAGGTGGGTACTATTCAATAAAATTAGTGGTTGAAAGAATAGTACCCCAGATACTATAGTCAGTGGTATACGGTACTAAAAAAGTAAAATTTTGAAAGTTTTAAAACATGAATATGGATTATATCATATGGGTGGATTGAATGCATTTTACTAATGTGACAATCTGTGATGATCTGTGATTATCTATTAATTTAGCCAATTAAATTGATTGTTTTTACATTTTTACTAATATTTAATTTCCTATTTTGGAAATTGCACTCTGGTTGCACTCTAATCTAAAAATGAAAAAAACTTTTAAGCTATATATTTTTGTATAGCATAATAGAAGTTTGTTTTGATTGGGTAAATTTTGTGATCTATGAAAATACCAGTTTCGTGTAACTACATGACATTTGACCAATAAAATGGTTCATTATCAGTTATTGCTAATTTAGTGCAATTTTTGTATAACAAGAAATTTTTATTATCATTATATTGTAGAATTTATACCTGTTATATCAAGATAAGGCCCAAATTTTAAAAAATTTTAGTCAACCCAAATTCATCATTATTATATAATTATAAAAATATAAACTTTCTTTTGACAGCTAACATGTTACTTTTTAATATGTATTGTATTTATTCTCTTAGCATTTTATATACAAAAAATTATAGTAAAATAGGTTTTTGCGATTCTAAATATTTTTGATTAATGCATAATAGAATTCATAAAATATGTATTTTGGCACAAGATAGACTTTATAAGTTTAGGACTGAATGAATATTACAAATATTGATAAATATCATCTTTAACACAATTGAACTGTACCTTGGTTAAAAGCAAGTTTATTTTGTCCAAAAATCTCAGAATAACAAAAGAATGCAACTAAGTATTAAACTATATAATTTTATAAATTTTATAATAAATTATTATCAAGTAAAATTTGTAACAATAAAATCTTTATATTACGCATAAGATTATTATGCATAATATCGTTATGCATCGTTATATATAGATCATTATGCAAAAATCATTCGTTATATTAGTATGATCCAAGTCATTACACATAAAATCAGATTATTAGTATGATCTAAGTTATCACGTATAAAATCAGATTATTAGTATGATCCAAGTTATTACGCATAAAGTCAGTATATTAATATGATCCAAGTCATTACACATAAAGTTATTATATTAGTATGATCCAAGTCATGCATAAAGTCATTATATTAGTATAATCCAACTAAATAATTTATCTACATAATCTAGAAAATAAAAGTTAGGATATTAGTAGTTGTAATTTATATAAAAAGACGTAAAAAAAATCTTGTAAAAGCAAATTTGGCTGCCTCCTATACTTATCTTAAAGAAAATAAAATTATTCTTTTAAAACCTATACCCTTGTTACATTGTTAATCGATTATTCAACTACAATAATACAATTAAATATTAATTATATCTTTATGTAATTAGCTATTTACCTATATTAAATGATATAATGCCTCCCAAAAAAAATCTCGGTCCTTGTTTAATTCCTGATTGCCAGATGAATTCGAATCAATATTGTAGAATTACAGATTGTGCTCTAACAAAAATAAGAGAAAAAGATATTAACAATTAATATAATTATTTAGAAATTGAAATGCAATTATGTTATCCTCATTATTTAAGTGTTGTCAAACCTGATCGCTATGATAAAAATAAGTCATCTGTTAACAGTACACGTATTGTTGAATCTTCTAATCTAAAGGATACTGATACTTTACCGATTAATAGTATATCTGATATTATAATTTCTAGACTGTTATCTTTTAGCAATAAGATTGCTTTAATGACGAAAGTATTATATGAAAAGCAGAGAAAAGAACAACAATCACTCGAATTAGATCCAGATAATTTTCAAAGGATACTCAAAAGTTCAGAGCTGTCATTAAAAGGATTTTTTAATAAATTGTATAATGCATTTATTCTGGACAGGTGATTTGCTTATAATAAAAAAGAGGATAAAAAAAAAGTAGTTAATATATGTTATTCAATAGCAGGGATAAGGAACAAGTTTGTAAATAACTTTCTGTTAGAAATTGGACTATATCTTGTAGCATTCGGTGCATTGTGTAAAGCAATTGATATATTATACAAGGCTAGCTTTTCGGTCTGTTACAAAACTGTTAAAACCTATAGAAAAAAATTTGCCAATGAGTATCCAAAAAATATTCAAGAATATTTTACTAAAAAGATAAATCAATAACTTAATATCTATGCTTAAGATTAAGGGTGGTCAAATTGAGCTAATTCAGTTTTTGTCGTGACTATCCCTAGTCAAAATCCCATAACTATATTACTATAGTGTTACGGTTAGAGGTGTGAGTGCAATGCTGTAATTGGTCATAATTATAATGAATTACAGCACTTTTTGCCATAATTCATTATAATTACAACCAATTACAGCATTGCACTCATCTCTAGTTATGATTTGAATTGAAATTTTCTAAAATAATATATATATATTTTTTTATTATTAGAATAATAGCCTTTTTATATATAATCTTGATGATTACTATAACATACATACTATAAGACGCCCAGATACTACTTCACTCTCAGCCCCGATTCACTTTGCAACATGTGTTAGTAAAGAAGTTCCTGACTGCACGCTGATCCCTATAATTTATAATAATAGCTCTGTTCATAACCCTGTTAATATAGATGCATCTTCGCTTTATCTATATTTAATCACAAAATACTATAGTATTTTTGATCTTTCATACTCACAAAAAAAAAGCCAATAGATTTCACAAAAAGTAGGGCTAATTAATTTCGATCAGGACGATCTTCTAATAGTCCACTGCTATGATAAAGCTATTATAGAAAAAAAAATAAAAGAAATATAGAAGAAGTACGATTAGTTGGAATTAAAGAAAGTAACCTTCATACATTAGACAATTATATAAATGCATTAAATATGATTCTTTCAATAAATAGAGATATCAATCGTGCGAATAATTATGTAATGCTAGTCATTGCAGACTAGCCTGGGCAACTTTTTATATAAAAGGCGATAACTCTTCTACATAAACAAAATGCAGCAACAGAAATACCAATGGCCATTAATGCATTTATACCTATATTAGGTCTACTTTACATTTTATTAAATAGTCGAGAACAGGTTATATTAACCTATTATTCTTTTTTTAAAAAACTTTTTCATGCGGTTTTTGGGGAAAACAAGAAACTTGCGAAAACACCAAAACTGTGGAGAATAAACCTTCTACTTGAACTTGCTTATTAAGGATGATTAAAAATAAAAGTAAAAATGTTAGAAAAATTTGGGCCACTATATAAAGATGTCGAGTATAGAATGCTAATTAATCTTTTTGACAACATTATTCTAGCAACTCTATATATATATGCAATTCTTTTTTGTTCAGGTTCTTTTGATGAATATATCGAAACCATCTTTCAAATATAGACTTTTGCTCTACATTAGAACCGTAAAAATTATAATAAGGCCCTTTTGGCATTTTTGTCAGCCATTTTTTATTGGAAAAACTAAAAACATCCAATGTTGGATGTTTTTAAAATGTTTCTTGTACATTTCAACGATTATTTTGTTGAAAACTTCCATAGCCAAATATGTGCAAATACATTGGCTTATGATAGTGCCAATAATGTCATCCAACAGGCATGTGTTCTAGGTAAGTTAATAAAAAGTTAGAACTGCTTTATTTTAAATAATAGTACTTTACTAATAACATAAATAAATAATTAAAAAAAAAAAATAGATATAAATAAGAACTCCACATTTAAAGAAGCATTTAATGTGAAAAAAAGATACCCATATACTCCTCCTGCTCTAGAATATCTCATAAATAAAATATCACTATTCTTGTTGAATTATTTTCATCAAACTTTTTAACATATTAATGCGGTCTCCAGCATAACAAATAATAAAAAGCAAAAAAAAAAAAAAGAGATATTTAAAATATAAACTTGCAGTTTTAGGTGAAGATGCTAATATTATGTGCCTGCCAACGGGCTATAATACCGGTGCACCTCCTTTATTAGAACTTTGTGACGATTGTTATGAAACACTAAGCAAAAATAGAGGTGGAACTGTGTTGATCTGCAGACATGGTTTTCATTGGCATTGCTATGGTAAAATGGAGTATAGATGTCGACATTGTAGGGAATACTATAAGAATAAGATATACAAGAATGTTAATTCATTTCTAAAAAGACTTGAAAAAGAAGATGACATTCTTGCTGACAATGACGGACTTGAAAAAGAGACCCAAGATTCAGAAAATATGGAAGAACCTGAAGATATACAAGAAAATAAAACAGCAATAGATTTACAAAGTACGTTAGATAATATAGATAGATGGTAATAATTAAAAATATATAATTTCTAGTTTTCTTATCTAAAGATCGAAATGTATCTCGATTATAAAAACAAGCTAGTAAAAAAAAAAGAATATTTTAGTTATGTGAAGATTTACTTCTTATTGAATTTAAAATTACTAATAAAATTCTTATACTTTTTCTAATCTTGATATATAAGTGAACTACCTTTTTCTATTTGATCCATAGCGATCCAAAAGTTTTAAACGGTGCTTTAGAACTTGAATAATGCTAGTAAAAAAAAAAAAATCTTTTAGTTATATGAGCAATTGGAAGATTTACTTAATACTAAATTTAAATTATTAATAAAATTTTCATGTTTTTTCAAATTTTTACATATAAGTGAACTATCTTTTTCTATTTGATCCATAGCAATCCGAAAGTTTTAAATGGTGCTTTAGAGCTTGAATAATATTAGTAAAAAAAAAATCCCTGGTTATACGAACAACAGGGGGTATTATCCTTTACAGAAAAAAGACTTTTCGTGCAACAAATATTATATCTCGTGAAATTGCAACCAATCATGGTCAATTTGATGATCTAGATCGACAACCAATCAAAACGAATTTCTGTCATGCTTTTTTGTATTATCTTGATTATTGTGATTAATAATATATTAATAATTATGATTTTATCACATGTAAAATGATCTACAA